>CANSZD010000525.1:0-247500 GCA_947648045.1 Beta corolliflora | reverse complement strand
TCTATTAGCTCACATAAATATCCTTATTAGTTTACCTCATACTCATTGGCCATTGATGATAGACAAGATCAACCCACACTTGGCAGAAGTCACAAGTCATGTCATGAATATGAAATCCGATAGATCCTATCAAATCATAGACTAATTGATCATCGTTGAAAGAAGTTGGAAACAACATCTTCCATGATCCTAGGAGTCTTTTTAAGACTCTGGGGTCCAAACAATTTTTGATTTAAACAAATAAGGGGAATTTTGTATAAACGGTTTTACGGAGTAATAAAATTATAAACAATCAATGAAGAAGTTACACAAAAAAACCTGTCAAAAAAAGAAGATAAGAAGTTGCACAAAAAAAAACTTAGAGCCCGTTTGAGATCATCGATAATTTTTAATTTTTTGTTTTATGAATGTGATAGACATATGGTAAAAGAGGGATGATGAATTTAAATTTAGTTATACTTCTACTGAACATGTTTAGTTTTGAAAACTAACAATTGAAAAAATTAGAAACCCCCGTTCGGCATTGCTGTCAATTTTTAGTTATGAATATAAAAATAATATGATATAAGCATTATAATAAACTTAAAATTAGTCATACTTATACTAATCATGTCGATTTTAAAAGCTGACAATAAAAAAATTGAAAATTACTTTTTTTGGTTTCCGTATTTTTATATTTGGTTTTCAAAACATTGGAAACAAAAAATGATAACGAACGAGCTCGTATACATTTTTTTAGTTTTCATATTTTAGTTTTTAGAATTATCCAGCTTGTCTACTGTCAAATATATCCAGTCAAATAAATAATATTTATATGTCAATTTAAATTTTAAGTACTTTTATGTAACTTTTCATCTTTAAGGGTTTAATCGTTATATCGTTTACTTTTACGATAACGATATAACAAATAAACCCTTAAAGATTAAAAGTTACATAAAAGTACTTAAAATTTTAAATCGACATATAAATATTATTTATTTGACTGGATATATTTGACAGTAGACAAGCTGGATAATTAAGGAGAATACTCCGTTTGTTTTTAGCATCCTGTCTAGAGATGGCAATGGGTCAAGAACTGTAATAACCAGGAAAAAAAAATATTTATATTAGTAAGGGATTAAAGGTTAAAGTATTATTATAAGATAAACTAGTCCCTAAGATCTTATATACGTTATTTTGTCGTTTATATGATTATATTAGATGAAGTTATGTGTTTCCTTGGCTTTGTGCATTTGCTCAGGGCAAGTTATATATGCATACATATATCATTTATATTAACATTATAGTTTATAAAGTACTTTAAGGGTCAAAGATTAATAAAATTATCAACTACTAGTTTATGAGCTTATAAATATATCTAGTAGGATTTTTAGTAAGTACTGCATAAACCTACAATGCTCCTAACTTATAAACGGTGAAGCTAGTGACCAACGTAATTTAGTTTTTGGAATCTTCACTAGTGATTTTACCTAATATCATACAATCACTTCCCGTTTAGAAAGAATATGTAAATGAAATTTTTATAACTAAAATTAGAAGGAATAGCTTTCATTGGATACTTTATTACAAGTATATCTAAATATAATAATTATCCATTTAGATGGAATACATGCATACGTGATATAATTCCCTTCTGTTTAACTGAAGATCTTAGGCTTAAAAAGAGAATTTTCTTCTCTTATATTTGACGTGTCAAGACTCCATCACAATAAAAATGAAGTGTATGATTTTTGCATATGAGTTGTGTAAAGTCAGTATATATGGAGCAAGTCATTTTGTTAACTACTAACCTAAAAAGGTAGTTGACTTATTAAGACATTGATTGGATATGAACCGACATAAATCCCCTATAAAAACATGTAGAAATGCAAACTCTACAACATATCTCAAAATATAAAAAATAAAATAAAAATAGAAAGGATATAAGAGTACGAGAGGAAAGTTAATACGTACAAATTGAGATTACTAAGGTACATTCTTGAATACCCCTTCTTAATGTTGATTTGCTATAATGTATTGTTATATTAACTTTTTTAGATAAACTAATTGTAATAGTTTTGCCTTAATAGTAAAGGTATATTGTGGTTTGCAAATAATGTGTTTATAATGCAAATGGTATTTATCACATTGTGATTTATATACAAGGTGATTCTAAAAATACTATCATATGTGGTAATAATAATGTAATATAAAGATGTTACTATGATAAAATGAAATGGAGGTTCGTGGTATTATAAAATGGAGGTTCGTGGTATTATAAAATGGAGGTTCGTGGTATTATAAAATGGAGGTTCGTGGTTTGTGTTGGAGGAATGGATTGTATATGGAGTGACGTACGTCATTGTAGGGGTGTGCACACAGAAGTATCAGGAGAGGCTAAAGGCCTGAAAATATTATCCGGAGTGACGTACGTCATTGTAGGGGTGTGCACACGAGATTTGTCGGGAGAAACTATAACAAATAATTTTATATAATCGTAACTGATTATTTTATATAATTATCTGCAAAGTGTTTTTACATGGTATTGGGAATGTACTAGACCCTTTTGGGTTGACTGTTATAAAATATTTTGTTTTCAGGTACCAGTGATGGGAATGGGCAGGAGTGAGAAATATAAAATATTAGGACTAATATACTATATGTTGTTATCTTGTTTTTTTTTGTTTTGTTATATTAGTATCATGTTTTATTTTTGCCTAGTATTTCTATTATTAGGAATACGACAGTAATGTCCTGTAAACTCTATATTATATAATAATAAATAAAAAATGTAATATTTGGTTCGATCCTGGTACTATCATGTAGTGTTTCATTATTAGAATTATATTAAAATTACAGGGCGTTACAGTTTGGTATCCGAGCCACTTTTAAAATAATTACAAATAGAAAGTAAATGTAATGAAATCTTAATAATTACATTAGTAACCTATTTGAGAGAAAGGGTTGGGGTATTTATGGTTTATTGCTTATTGATGTTATTTCATGATATTTATCATGTGATTTTATTATCTTAAGATGGCAGGGCCAATTGCTCCACGAGCACTAACGATGGATCCTGACTATAGTGTCATGGATCATATCAATCGTTTAGCGAGAGCTATCGATGCGTTTAATACTCACTTCCCTGAATGTGGAATGACTACGCCTTATTTTACTTTTGCTTTAATTGAAACTCTTCCAGTGAATGCTCCGTGGGACTCCTTTAAGAATAAGTATAGTGACCTACTTGTTAATGGTTTTCCAAATTGGGAGAAATACTTAAGGTTTGGATTAGGGAGGCCAAGATGGACCCCAACTTTTGAAGAACTATCTGGAGAACTGCTAGCTTATGAGAGGGATCACATGGTATTTGTCTCTGATGATGAGACAGAATCATGTGGAAGTATTGATCTCAATAAGGACCCAGATGCACCAGGAGATGATGATGACGAGTAAGGAAGATATCAAGTTGAAGAAACTCTTTTATATGTTAGGTGTCAACCATTTTTGTCTGTATATATATGTTGACACTCGGCTTAAGGTGATGTAGGGTGTATATTTTGTTGTTTTCACCCTATCGGATGGTTGAATAGGAATAGGTTTAGTTTATGTACTAATTGTGCTATGTATAATTCCATGTATATATATATATATATATATATATATATATATATATATATATATATATATATAGGTGTGTGTTTGTTTGTTTATTATGCTTCTATTCATTTCACAAATGCTATACTAACCTAGCTACAATTCGATTTTAACTTTAATCTTTTATGTATTTAGGATAATGGAATGCGCAATTAACCAATCTACACAAGAGAACAAACCAGTTCCAAACTATGATAACGGAGAGGGAAATGTTAAGGAAGTCACATCACTTTTATTTGAAATGCTTAAAAACAACAAAAACCATGAAGAAGAAGAAAGTGCAAGGTATTTTAGAAAAATGGCTAGTTATAATCCTAAAACCTATGATGGAAAACCTAACCCCGTAGAGTTTGAGGATTGGGTAAGAAGTATGGATAAATTGTTTGATGCTATAAATTATCCCGAAAAATAGAAAGTAGGATTTCTTTGTTTATTATCTAGTTGGGCGAGCGGATCTGTGGTGGGAATTTGTGAAGGAAAGGAGAAATAATGAATATTTTGGATGGACTTAGTTGAAAGATCTTATGAGAGCAAAATTTTACCCATCAAGACCGAAAAGACGAGAAAGAGGAAGAATTTAATCAATTAGAGCAAGGTAATAGGTCCGTTATGGAGTACGCAAGCAAAGTTTATGGAATTGTCTCGATTTGCACCACACCTGGTAGCAACTGAGGAGTTAAGAATGAATAAGTTTGAGAGGGGTCTTAATTGGGAACTCCGTGACCGACTTTCCACCCATAGTTGTCATAGCTACCAAGAGATGTATGATAAGGCAGCAAACACTGAGAGAATAATTAAAGAAAGAGAGGTAGAAGATGCAGTGCATAAAAGGAAGTGGGAAGGAACACATACTATAAAAAGGAATTTTCAAAAAAGGGCTAACATCGGGAATGCAAAATCCTTTGTACCTCCAATCCACTATCAAAAACCCCCTTGTGCCAAATGTGGTTATTTCAACCATCCAACTGAAAAGTGTAGGTTTGCAAATAATCGTTGCTATACTTGTGGGAGTACAAGTCACTTGAGAAAGGATTGTCCTTCAGAGAGAGGTAGAATGCCAAATGCAAGAGTAACTGCACCTAATCCCTACACCTCAAAACCTACCTCTAAACATCAAGGTGGAGCTATCCAACGTCAAAATCCAACTTCTGGTCGTGTGTTTATGATAAATCCACAAGAGGTCGAAAACTCAAGTGAAGTAGTTACGGGTAACATTTCTATACACTCTTTCCCGATACATGTTTTATTTGATACCGGAGCATCCCATGCGTTTACATCCATTACCATGTCTAAAAATCTGCATTTGAATCCTAGTGAGTCAAATTTAGAATTTTGCATTAGCCTCCCAACAGGAAATATTGCGTGTCAAACTATATATAAAAATTGTCCTTTAAGCATAGAGGGAAATATATTTCATGCTGACCTAATTCAATTTGACCTTAAGGGATTTGATGTTATCTTAGGAATGGATTGGATGAATAAACACCGTGTCATAGTAGACTGTCAAAAGCAATCTGTAACCTTAGTAAATTCTGAAGAAAAGATAGTCACATTTCAGAATAATAAGACAACACCAGAATCTAGAATTATTTCTTTTCTTCATGCACAAAAATTGTTGAGACAAGGTTGTGAAGGATACCTTTGTGATGTTATTAGTATTGAAAAATCTGAACCTAAAATCTCTGATATCCCTATTGTTAGAAAATTCCAAGATGTCTTTCCTGAGGAAATTGTAAGTATGCCTCCGCAAAGAGAAATTGATTTCACCATTGAGTTAGTACACGGGGTAGCACCTATCTCAAAAGCACCATATAGAATGACACCGCGAGAATTAAAGGAATTAAAGATACAACTTGATGAGTTATTAGAAAAAGGATATATTAGACCAAGTACTCTATCACCATGGGGAGCACCCATTTTATTTGTAAAGAAAAGAACCCTAAGGTTATGTATAGATTACAGAGAACTTAACAAGATAACCATTAAAAATAAATATCCTTTGCCTCGTATTGATGACCTTTTTGACCAATTACAAGGTGCGTCGGTATTTTCAAAGATAGATTTACGATCTGGATACCATCAATTAAGAATCAGACCTTTAGATATTTCGAAAACTGCTTTTAGAACGAGGTACGGAAATTATGAGTTTCTTGTTATGCCTTTTGGTCTTACCAATGCCCCAGCTGTATTTATGGACCTTATGAATAGAGTTTTCATACCTTATCTAGATCATTTTGTTATTGTGTTTATTGATGATATTTTAGTGTATTCCAAAGATAAGAAAGAGCACGAGGAACATTTGAGAATAGTTCTGGAAATTCTGAGAAAGAACCAGTTATTTGCAAAATTTAAAAAGTGTGAATTTTGGTTAGATAAAGTAGCATTTCTAGGGCATGTTGTGTCTAGAGAAGGTGTGCAAGTAGATTCCCAGAAAGTAGAAGCAATCATTAATTGGCCTCGACCCACCAATGTGTCAGAAGTACGAAGTTTCCTAGGGTTAGCAGGATATTACCGTCGATTTGTGGAAAACTTCTCCCGAATTGCTCAACCTATTACAAACCTCATAAGAAAAACTACAAAGTTTGAGTGGAGTGACAAATGTGAAGTAGCATTCCAAGAACTGAAATTTCGTCTTACCACAGCTCCAATTCTTACTCTTCCTAGTGGTACCGAAGGTTTAGAAATATATAGTGATGCCTCTAGACAAGGGTTGGGATGTGTGTTGATGCAACATGGGAAAGTGATAGCTTATGCATCTCGTCAGTTAAAACCTCACGAGCAGAATTACCCTACCCATGACCTTGAACTTGCCGCCATTATTTTTGCATTGAAAATTTAGAGACATTATCTATATGGGGTTAAGTGTAAAATTTACACAGATCATAAAAGCCTTAAATACATTTTCACCCAGAAAGATATAAACATGAGACAACGAAGGTGGTTAGAATTTATAAAGGATTATGAGTTGGATATTCAATATCACCCTGGAAAGGCCAATGTGGTAGCCGATGCTCTTAGTCGAAAAAATTATGCTACCCTTAACTCACTTGCTATTCAGCCTGTTACCCAAAGAGAACTTCAGAGGTTAGAAATTGAGTTGATTGTAGGTGATCTGGAAGGATGTTTAGCAGCCTTAGAAATCAAACCGACCTTGAGTGAAGAAATTAAGGAGTTGCAGAAAACAGATCCACAATTAAAGAAGATTCATGAAAGAGTGTTGATTGGGAAAGAGACTGGTTTTGTGATGTCACTTCGTTTTCAAGGACGATGAGAATCTTGAATGAAGCACATAATACCCTTTACTTTGTACATCCAGGTGGAAATAAGATGTATAAAGATCTTTGTGGTATGTTTTGGTGGAGTAACATGAAGCAAGAAATTGCAGAATTCGTTGCCAAATGTCTGACTTACCAACAAGTAAAAATAGAACATCAGCGCCCTTCAGGACTTTTGCAGCCTTTGGATATACCCACTTGGAAATGGGAGTCAATAGCAATGGATTTTATTATGGGGTTACCAACAACTCCTCAAGGAATGAATTCTATATGGGTTATAGTGGATAGGCTTACAAAAAGTGCTCATTTCTTAGCAATTCATAATACTTGGGATCTTGAGCGATTAGCAAGAAAGTATGTTGAAGAGATTATTAGACTTCATGGAGTACCTAGCTCTATTGTGTCTGATCGAGATTCCCGATATGTGTCTAAGTTTTGGCAAAAGCTACAGAAAGCATTGGGTACACAACTGAACATTAGCACCGCCTTTCACCCAGCTACAGATGGCCAGACTGAGAGAACAATTCAAACTTTAGAAGACTTGTTACGAGCTTGTGTTTTAGAATTCAAAGGTTCATGGGAAAAGTATTTGCCATTAATAGAATTCTCCTATAACAATAATTACCATGCTAGCATTGATATGGCGCCTTACGAAGCTCTATATGGACGGAAATGTAGAACCCCTTTATGTTGGAGCGACATAGATGAATCGAAGAAAATCTATCGGACCTGAAATGATACAAGAAACATCTGACAAGGCTCGAATCATTCAGGAGAAAATGAGAACTGCACAGAGTCGTCAAAAAAGTTATGCTGACCTTAAAAGAAGACATGTAGAATTTTCTGTAGGTGAGTCAGTATTTCTAAAAGTTTCCCCTACCAGAGGAGTAGTGAGGTTTGGCAAAGCAAGAAAACTTCGTCCTAGATACATTGGGCCATTTGAGATTATCGAGAAAATTGGAAACGTAGCTTACCGATTAGCACTCCCTAGTGAATTTTCTCGAATACATGATGTGTTTCACGTTTCACTTTTACGTCGATATATACCAGACCCATCCCATGTCATTAATATACCCCCTGTTCGAGTTGGAGAAGAGTTGACTTATGAAGAGCAACCTGTTCAAATTCTAGATCATAAAGATAAGGTACTACGCAACAAAATAATTCCGTTAGTAAAGATGTTATGGTCTAATCACGTCGAAACAGAAGCTACATGGGAAGTCGAACAGGATATGCGAGACAAGTACCCACACTTATTTTAAGGTAATTTAACTTTAAGTTTCGAGGACGAAACTTCTTTTAAAGAGGGGATAATGTAATAACCAGGAAAAAAAATATTTATATTAGTAAGGGATTGAAGGTTAAAGTATTATTATAAGATAAACTAGTCCCTAAGATCTTATATACGTTATTTTGTCGTTTATATGATTATTTTAGATGAAGTTATGTGTTTCCTTGGCTTTGTGCATTTGCTCAGGGCAAGTTATATATGCATACATATATCATTTATATTAACATTATAGTTTATAAAGTACTTTAAGGGTCAAAGATTAATAAAATTATCAATTACTAGTTTATGAGCTTATAAATATATCTAGTAGGATTTTTAGTAAGTACTGCATAAACCTACAATGCTCCTAACTTATAAACGGTGAAGCTAGTGACCAACGTAATTTAGTTTTTGGAATCTTCACTAGTGATTTTACCTAATATCATACAATCACTTCCCGTTTAGAAAGAATATGTAAATGAAATTTTTATAACTAAAATTAGAAGGAATAGCTTTCATTGGATACTTTATTACAAGTATATCTAAATATAATAATTATCCATTTAGATGGAATACATGCATACGTGATATAATTCCCTTCTGTTTAACTGAAGATCTTAGGCTTAAAAAGAGAATTTTCTTCTCTTATATTTGACGTGTCAAGACTCCATCACAATAAAAATGAAGTGTATGATTTTTGCATATGAGTTGTGTAAAGTCAGTATATATGGAGCAAGTCATTTTGTTAACTACTAACCTAAAAAGGTAGTTGACTTATTAAGACATTGATTGGATATGAACCGACATAAATCCCCTATAAAAACATGTAGAAATGCAAACTCTACAACATATCTCAAAATATAAAAAATAAAATAAAAATAGAAAGGATATAAGAGTACGAGAGGAAAGTTAATACGTACAAATTGAGATTATTAAGGTACATTCTTGAATACCCCTTCTTAATGTTGATTTGCTATAATGTATTGTTATATTAACCTTTTTAGATAAACTAATAGTAATAGTTTTACCTTAATAGTAAAGGTATATTGTGGTTTGCAAATAATGTGTTTATAATGCAAATGGTATTTGTCACATTGTGATTTATATACAAGGTGATTCTAAAATCATATGTGGTAATAATAATGTTATATAAAGATGTTACTAAAATGAAATGGAGGTTCGTGGTATTATAAAATGGAGGTTAGTGGCCGGTATTATAAAATGGAGGTTCGTGGTATTATAAAATGGAGGTTCGTGGTTTGTGTTGGAGGAATGAATTGTATATGGAGTGACGTATGTCATTGTAGGGGTGTGCACACGGAAGTATCAGGAGAGGCTAAAGGCTTGAAAATATTATCCGGAGTGACGTACGTCATTGTAGGGGTGTGCACACGAGATTTGTCGGGAGAAACTATAACAAATAATTTTATATAATCGTAACTGATTATTTTATATAATTATCTGCAAAGTGTTTTTACATGGTATTGGGAATGTACTGGACCCTTTTGGGTTGACTGTTATAAAATATTTTGTTTTCAGGTACCAGTGATGGGAATGGGCAGGAGTGAGAAATATAAAATATTAGGACTAATATACTATATGTTGTTATCTTGTTTTTTTTTTGTTTTGTTATATTAGTTTCATGTTTTATTTTTGCCTAGTATTTCTATTATTAGGAATACGACAGTAATGTCCTGTAAACTCTATATTATATAATAATAAATAAAAAATGTAATATTTGGTTCGATCCTGGTACTATCATGTAGTGTTTCATTATTAGAATTATATTAAAATTACAGGGCGTTACAAGAACCCTAACTGGACCCGCTCAGACCCTACCCTAATTGAAGGGTATGGGTCTTAATTTTTTGGACCCTATGGGTAAGGGTAGGGTATGGGTCTTGATACTATCGGATAAGGGTAGGGTAATGGTCCACTTCTCAAATACCCATACCCTACCCATAGATCCGCCCAATCTAAAATATATAATTTATATATTTTTTAATTTAAAATAAATATATATATTAAATATATAACAGATATAAGAAACCCTTCCAGTCAAAATAAAACCCTCAATCCTTTACCCTAACCGCACTCTTAGTCTCATCTTTCCAGTATCTCACTCTCTCGCTCTAAACTATTTTCTTTATTCATATTTGGATGTATGAGACTTTTGTGATGTGAAAAAACTATGTATTTCTATGTAATATGATATTTTGTCTGCTAATTGACAACTTTATTTGTTGAATTGTGATTAACAATTATATATACACGTGAAAATATAAGCGGATTTTTTTTTGTATATATTGGAGCTATTCTGGACCCTAGACCCTACCCATACCCTATCGGACCCTACGGGTACGAGTAAGGGTCCTAAAATTTGTTATCCTATGGGTATGGGTCTACATCCAAAAATTAGGGTGTGGGTAAGGGTCTAGACTTACCCTACCCAGACCCTACCCATTGCCATCCCTAATCCTGCCTAGTTACACCTTCATGAACTCAAATTGATTTGCTTCAAGGAATGTATTATTTTTCTACTGTTTTAGGAGTAATTCTTTAAGAAAACGAAGATAGAATAAATCTAAAATGAACATGGATGAGAATTCTATTGCCATTTAGATTAGTGCCATTTGGAGTTGAACAAGTTTGTTAGAACCTGATATAGGAAGGTTAGCTACACAGTTCGACGAAGAAGTTCATCGTCGAAAAAGCCTGAAATGATTTCTACTAGTCAGGCTCCCGGTATAAGAATGCTTAATAAAATACCTTTTCGGAAAGGTAAACGGGTCAACGAGTCCAACTCACAGCTACGATGTGGCCTACAGGCTTTTTAATCCATCCGAGTTAGTTTAAGGCCCTAAAACAACATTTTAAATATTTCCGGATTTTTTTTGCCTAATTTTCATATTAGGGTTTTGTTTAGACTATTCAAATGCTTTTAGGCGTCATTAAAAGGCAGCTTTTATTCTAATAATAATATTTGAGAGTTTAACTATTTTCTGGTGGATTCCGGAGTTTCTACAGATTTATCGCTTATAAATATGTCTGTTCGTATTAGGAATTGCGCTTGCTTTTCCTCCATTAATTTCGACTGCGTCAGAACCATTATCCTATTAAGGTCTCCTCTTATGTGCTTATGGACAATGTCTATTGAGTAATTTTATGCACAAAAGAAAACTTTTAACGACGTTTTTTTTGGTATAGTAGAGAGCCGTAAATGACACATATTAGACAAAATTCAATCACAAGTGTATTACCCCTAGTATGTCGATCAACGATGAAGAGTGTGTTACAGTCAGCTCAATAACAAAATTAAAATTCTGTTAGAAGCTGTTACTAATGCTTGACGCTAAATTGTTAGTTTTGTTAGTTAATAGTTCTGTTAAGCTTTCTGTTAAGAATTGTGATAGCTAAAGCTTCTTACATTCCTATACTCTATAAATAGACAAAGATCCTGATGTAAAGATTCATTCATTGAAAAATACAATATACTCTCCCTCTCTAATTCTCTCTATTTCTCTTCTTTCTCTATTCTCTTTTATATCTGTCATTCTTCACAGTTGAAGTCATTAGACTCCTGTATCAATGGTATCAGAGCAATTCCATCCTTAAATCGCCCTTTTCCGCCATTAAAACACCCTTTTAGAAGTTTTGATGTGTGCATTAAAAACTGTTTGAATAAATGCCTGTAACAAGAATTTCTTCTTCAATGGAAGAACAATTGAGACTAGTGGAGCAAAGACTGGAGGAGTAGTCTCAAAAGCAAGAAGCTCAATCAAGATTTTTTGAAGAATCAATGGCTAAGATGTTGCAAGCAATTACTGAACGCAGAAATGATAGAAGAACTCCTGAAACTCCCAGATCTGAAACTGGAGAAAGGATGAGTTCAACAAGACTTTTAGGGTATGTACCTAAACTAGAATTTCCTAAATTCGATGGCAATAATGCTAGGCTGTGGATAAAGAAATGTAGCAAGTATTTTTCACTTTGCAAGATTACTGATGAGCAGAAAGTAGACTTAGCATCTTTGCATATGATTGACAAAGCTGAGTGTTGGGTAACAAGTTACCTGGCTGTAAGGAAGGGTGTTGACTGGTCAGATTTTGTAATTGATGTGAATGCAAGATTTAAGGATGAGTCTAGTAGAAATGTAGTTGAAAAATTTAACAAGATGTAGCAAGATGGATCTTTAGAACAATACATTGATGATTTTGAAACATTAAAATCATTAATGATGCAAGATAACCATGATTTGCCTGATGGGTACATGTTAGATAGTTTTATAGGAGGTATGAAACCTGCTGTTAAACCCTTGGTTAAAGCCTTCAAACCCACTTTCATAACCCAAGCAATTGAGTATGCTAGGTTATTAGAAGAATCTTTAAGCCTAAACTCCACAAAATATCCTACACACACATCTACCTATTCTAAACCAATACAAGCTACCCCATTATCTTCTCAACCACCTTTACTACCTAACCCATTACCTTCTTCTTCTGCTTCTTCTCTTCCCCTTACAAAATTTAACCCAAGACAAAGAAATTCAAGGCATATTCCTGCTGATGTAAAGGCTGATAAGATTGCCAAAGGTCTATGCTATTATTGTGACAAACCATTTGAGAGAGGTCACATATGTGATTTCAAGGAACCCCAACTGTTTACAGTTGAAATTCCTGGCTCTTCTTCTGACACTAATGAAGATTCACCTATGCAAGAGAACTCACAGGTTACAGAACCTTGCATTTCAGTGCATGCTTTGTCAGTCAATCAAAGTTATAACACTATGAGGCTTACTGGAGTTCAGGGGGAAAAGACATTGCATATCTTGGTGGATTCAGGGAGTACTCATAACTTCTTGGACTTAGCCACAACCAAGAAACTAGGATGTAAGTTAGAATTCATCCCTTCTCAGGCAGTAACTGTAGCAGATGGGAATAATTTGCAATGCCAGTATATAGTGAAGGACTTTGAATGGAAAATGAATGGGAAATTTTTCTCTACAGATGTGATATTGATAGATTTGGGAAGTTGTGATATGGTACTTGGAATTCAATGGTTAAGTACCTTAGGAACTGTATTTTGGGATTTTAAAATTTTGATCATGGAATTTACTTATGATGGTGTTCAGTTTGTGTTAAGAGGCCTCACTCTTAAGAAGTTGGCTGTAACTACTGCCATTTCTAACAAGGCTCTGGATCATGCTGCACAGTTGTGTTTGATTCAAGCTAGGAAAGTGTATCAAGCAGGAGAGTCTCAGTTGCTACAACTGGAAACTATGCCTACACAAGTCCAGCCACCTGAATTGCTTGCTTTGCAACAGAAATATGCTAGTGTCTTTGCAGATCCAGAGGAGTTGCCACCTCTAAGGGGTGTTTTTGACCATAGAATTCCCTTGATTGAAGGTTCAACTGCAGTAAACATTCGACCTTATGGGTAACCATTGAAGCAGAGAGATGTTATAGAACAACTCATACAAGAGATGTTGGATAGAGGTATTATTCAAAACAGCTCTAGTCCATTTGCTTCTCATGTGGTTTTAGTAGGAAAGAAAGATGGCACATGGACGTTATGTGTTGACTATAGAGAACTGAATAATAGGACAGTGAAGAATAAATTTCCTATTCCTATTGTAGATGAATTAATTGATGAATTGTCTGGAGCTGTTGTGTTTAGTAAACTTGATCTGAGAGCTGGTTATCATCAGATGAGAGTCCATCCTGATGATGTGTTTAAAACTACATTTAAAACACATACAAGACATTTTGAGTTCTTGGTTATGCCATTTGGCTTAACCAATGCTCCTGCATCCTTTTAAGGTTGGATGAATGCTATCTTCAAACCTTTGTTAAGAAAGAGTGTGTTGGTGTTTTTTGATGATATTTTAGTCTACAGTCCTTCTGTAGAGACTCATTGGACACACCTTGTTGAAGTTTTTGAATTAATGCAAAAGAATAAGTTATTTGCTAAGGCTAGTAAATGCTCTTTTGGTATAACTAAGGTTGAGTACCTTGGTCACTTCATATCTGCCAAGGGAGTAGAAACATATCCTAATAAGATTGCTGCAGTGAGTTCTCGGCCTACTCTATCTTCTGTAAAAGAGTTAAGGAGCTTTTTGGGGTTGGCTGGTTACTACAGGAAGTTTGTGAAGGGTTTTGCCTTGATGTCTAAATCTTTAACAAATCTGTTAAAGAAAAGAGCGTGGGGATGGACCGATAAAGCTCAGCAAGCCTTTGAGCAACTGAAACATGCTCACCTCTTGCACTGTCTTAGCAATTCCTAAATTCACTCAACCTTTTGTAGTAGAGACTGATGCCTCCAAGTTAGGTATAGCAGTGCTTATGCAGCAAGATCATCCTATAGCTTTCTTGAGTAAAGCCTTGGGTCCAAAGTGGCAAGCTCTTTCAGTTTATAAAAAAGAGTTGCTTGCTATTGTGTGTGCAGTTCAGCAATGGGAACAATATTTGATGGGTGATCATTTCATCATTAAAACAGATCAAAAAAGCTAAAAATGGCTGCTACAATAAAAAAATTCCACACCTTTCCAACAATTTTGGTTATCCAAATTGATGGGATTTGACTATGAGATACAATACAAGGCTGGTAAAGAGAATGTGGCTGCTGATGCACTTTCTAGGGTCCAGGGCTCTTCTCTCTTATGCATGGCTATTTATGTGCTATCCTCAGATTTACATAATTTAATTCAACAAAGTTATGCCTTAGATACTTGTTTAGTTCTCATTTTGCAGCAGTTACATGCATCTCTACTTGTTCAGAATTTTTCATTGCAGAATGAATTACTCAGGAGGAAAGGCAAAATTGTAATTGGCCCTGATGACAATCTTAGGACCAAGATGATTGCTTGGCTTCATGCTTCACCTGAAGGGGAGTATTCAGGTAGAGAAAGCACACTCACAAGAGTCAGAGGCTTGTTCTATTGGAAAGGGTTGACTAGAGATGTTAGTCATTTTGTGAGAAGCTGTGTCACTTGTCAAGCTTCTAAATATGACACCTCTGCCAAACCTGGCAAGCTCCAGCCTTAACCTATTCCTACTGAAGTGTAGTTAGATGTCTCCATTGACTTTATCACTAGCTTACCAAAGTCTATGGGCAGAGATGTTATTTTGGTTGTTGTTGACAGATTTAGCAAGTATAGCCATTTCCTTCCATTAAATCACCCCTTTACAGCCTTACAAGTAGCTCAGGTTTACTTGGATTATGTTTTTAAACTTCATGGATGGCCTAGATCCATAGTCAGTGACAGGGATCCAGTCTTCCTTAGTCAATTTTGGAAGGGGTTATTCTCTCTTCATGGTACTAAATTTTCGTTGTCATCAGCCTATCACCCTGAGACTGATGGGCAAACTGAGGTTGTCAATAGGTGTTTGGAGACTTATTTAAGGTGCATGTGCAAGTGATCGGCCCTAAAGATTGGTGGAAATGGCTTCCTCTGGCAGAATGGTGGTATAATACCCATTCTTCTTTACAGCTTACTCCATATGAAGTGGTTTATAACCAACCTCCCCCACTTCATCTGCCCTATTTACCTGGTGAAGCTGCTAATGCTGAAGTAGACAATAGTTTACAGAGAAGAGAATCCATGATTAAAATGATCAAGTCACATTTGATCAAAGCTCAGAAGAGAATGAAGAAGCAAGCAGATCAACATAGGCCTAAGAGGCAATTTTTTGTGAATGATTGGGTGTGGTTAAAGCTTCAAGGTTACAGACAACAATCTGTCCAAGCAAGGAGCAATACTAAGTTGTCTCCTAAGTATTATGGCCCATTTCAGATCTTAGCTACTGTAGGTAAAGTAGCTTATAAGCTCTAGTTGCCTGCCGGATCACACATTCACAATGTGTTTCATGTGTCCCAGCTTAAAAAGTTTCAAGGCCATTAAAAAATATTTTAATCTATTGTTGCGGTTCTGGGTGGGAACCGCAGCAATAGATCTGGTCAAATCAATCAAACATTTTTGAAAAATTCCCGTTGACATCTATTGCTGCGGTTTTCACAAAGAACCGCAGCAATAGGTTGATTTTCGATTTTTCCTTTTCTTTTGACGTGGTTTATTGCTGCGTATGGGTAAAACCGCAACAATTCAGCCGCAGCAATAAGCAATAATTCTACTAGTATTACCTCCTGCTGCCCATACTCCTCAATGGTTACATGGCACATCTCATGATATTCTACAACCTGAAGCTATTTTGGAGACTAAATTACTTCAAGCTTCTAATCAGGATGAGCTTCAATATTTGGTGCAGTGGAAGGGTTGTCCTAGTTTTGAAGCTACTTGGGTGCCTGCTGCGAAATTTCAACATCACTTTCCATCTTTTGTTATTCCTACATAGACTTGAGGGCAAGTCTTTTCTTGCAGGGGGAGTAATGTTACAGTCAGCTCAATAACAGAAATAAAATTATGTTAGAAGCTGTTACTAATGCTTGGCGCCAAATTGTTAGTTTTGTTAGTTACAAATTCTGTTAAGCAATCAATTAAGAATTGTGATAGCTAAAGCTTCTTACATTTCTATACTCTATAAATAGACAAAG
The DNA here is from genome assembly GCA_947648045.1 of Beta corolliflora. Taxonomy (NCBI): domain Eukaryota; kingdom Viridiplantae; phylum Streptophyta; class Magnoliopsida; order Caryophyllales; family Amaranthaceae; genus Beta; species Beta corolliflora. The sequence continues at coordinate 230,769 of CANSZD010000525.1, read as the reverse complement.
ATCCTGATGTAAAGATTCATTCATTGAAAAATACAATATACTCTCCCTATCTAATTCTCTCTATTTCTCTTCTTTCTCTATTCTCTTTTCTATCTGTCATTCTTCACAGTTGAAGTCATTAGACTCCTGTATCAGAGTGCCCTGCCCCAGCAAGCACCTACTTATAGTTTGTATCCATAAATACTCTTTAATTTCATTCATTGTCTACAACTTGTGATGTGCATTTAGTTGTGGATAGCAATTGGGAGAAATCTCATAAGCCAACATTAAACTGGATTAGAATTTTTAAATTAGTTATATGCAACCAGAGGGAGAAAATTGTACCCACCTCATACAAGTTATATACAATGCTAACCAATAAGCTACCAGAACAAGCTCCCAAACAAACTTACTTCTAAGTATATTGGTGCTTTGATAGGCCTCAGATGTATTCACTATATAGTTTCAAGTTTCAACAATTATGTACTCCCTCCGTCCCATAATATAGTGCTCACATTCTTTTTTTGGTGTTCCAAAATGTTGTGCCTATTTTCTTTTTTGTCAATTTATTTGGACTAAATTATCCTTAAGTTCTACACAAACTTTCCAAAATACCCCTACTTTTCTCTCAAAACATGTGACCCTATTTATTGCTTTACACCATTCCAAGGAACATTTATTGCCTTTTGATTTTGTTTAAAGGAAAAAGAAAATAAATAACTAGTTTCAATACAAAAGTATCAAAAAAGCACTTCATTAAATATATTTTTTTGGAAATCCTACCACTCATTCCATTTTCCTTAATTCCCGTGAAAAATGAGAAGTAAGCACTATATTATGGGACGGAGGGAGTAATATATAATTCTAATAAAGTTCTTTTTTTTTCAATTATTACACATTGCCTTTTATGCTCCGATCCATGCTTTAAATAACTTTGACTTCTAATTCGTATAGATATCAAAACATTAACATGTATCTTTATGATGTCGAGGAAAACTCTAGAAATCTAATAAATTAGTTATTAGAAGTAATAATCTACACATTGACAAAATTACCTTTTGAATTCGAGGTAAACAAAATAATAAATGAAGTGGAGTAGAAACGAGAGAAAAATTAGCTATCTATTAATTGTATTATTGCTTGCAACGCATTTAGTGTACATCGGTTGTATCGTGTGCATGCTATACTCAGGATTATTATCTTTATATATTTGCTAATCAGTTAGAGCTCTCATATCCCAGACCACTTAATTATTGGATTATTTAAAGCTCTTTAAATAAGCATAAAAATTAGCATTGGGTACACTATGCGCCATTCAACTCATACACCAATAACTACTATCACTATTCATGACCATAAGTTCCAAGAAATTGTTCATGATCATGTCCAATCTTCCATCTCTATGCAATTCTATCTCATTATTTTCTCATTATTCATCATCTCCAAACAAAATAAGGTGAAGAAGATAGGTTCAATTAATCAAAGCATCATGAAATTTCCATGTCCAGTCAAAAGAGTCCTCTTACACCAATGAGGTCAAACAATATCATCCCATCAAATCTCAATTATGCAAATTCTCTACAACATACAATTATAGACGAGGAAAGACCTGCTATAACAGATCACATGTTTTACTGTCTTTGTAATTTTAGCAAAACTGAAGAACTTTTTTCTTTTTCCTCTTTCTTTTTATAAATGGTCAAAAATTACCTTCTTTTACTTCCTTACGTCACCATTTATTATCTTCCCAACTTTAATTTTTACCTATCTAGTAAATAATTGATTAATTTTAAACAATATGAAATATGATACTTTCTGACATTATAGCCTGCCAAATTATCATGAGCTAATATAGTTTTGGATCAGCAACAATAGCAGATATAACCAGAGGAATGCTACAGAGCTTGTTGGCTAATTTTGTGCAAAAAATTTCTCTTCTTTATTTTTCAAGTTTAAATTTTCTCTCTCTTACCCATTTTTTTTCTTTTTTCATATTTCTGCCTCTCTCACCAATAGCATGCTATTTTGAATTTAGTACGACCTCTTTGAGTCTATGACGTCTCTCTCTTTATTCTCTCTCCTTGTTCATGTTCATTGACTGAAAATTACTGTTACATATACTTAAGTTAATCTTGCACTAAGCCACTAACTAATAATTTGACAAAATAATTAAGCAAAGTTTAATTGTGTATTAATGATCAGATTAAAAAATAATCCTCTTTCCATAAAAAAAACACTTTAGAATTTGGTGTCGTAACATAAGATACACGTGACCTAAATATTGATCATTGTTTAATTTGATCTCTCTCAAGCCATTATGATTGGTTTCTTTGGAGTAAATTATTAAGTACTTCAAGTGTTTCTAGATACATGCAACATTTTCTTGTCTACATGCTATCCGATGCGCTGCTTTATTTTTTATTATTTTTAATTATGTATAAGTAATTATATATAAAAAGTTGATATTGTGAAAGTATGCATTAAGACAAATCACATAAGACCACACTTGACTACATTTTTTTCTATACATTTGTGAGAGAATATGGAAAAAAGTTGATAGATAAATAGTGTGTTGTTACTATGCAAATATTGCATGTATTTAGATACGGATCTAGGAATTATTTGGGAACACATCTATACTCTTTTGCCAACATTTAACAATAATAAAAACAAGATTGACATGATGAATTATTATGCAATAATATACATTAATTATACCATGTAAGGTATATTGATCACAAGAAATTAAGTTACATTTTAACAATATATATATATATATATATATCATACATTCTTAAAGAGATCAAACGTACAATATAATTATCATAATAACATGCTCATCATAGTTCATATAATGAAGAAACATATAATCACAAACTATTCTAAAACTCATCTAAATTAAGTACTAAAAAACGACAACTAAATATTAATAGTAGTATATAATCAACATACTCCTATATATAGTATATGATTATCCATTATATAACATTTGAACTCAAGATTAGTAATACTTGCCTAATGAGTGTAATTAGTTAATAAACCTAATAATAAGTAGTACTAAAAATAGTAAAATATAGGATGATGATGATATTAGTCTTAGAAAATCAACTAAAGCCAAAGTGCACCAGCCTCTTTAAGGAGAGGAACAAGGGAGCCATTGATGTGAGAAGCCATAAGAGACTCAATCCCTCCTAAAAACTTGCCTCCAACAAATATGGCTGGCAGCGGCTGATGCTGACCGGAAAGCTGGTACAGCACAGCCTGAATCTCGGCACTATTGCCGCTTTTCGAGTCGAGCTCGATGACGGTTGGCCCTACGCCGAGGCTAAAGAGAAGCCGCTTCGCTACGTGGCACATACAGCAGTCGTTTAAGCTGAAGACCACCACCGCACTTCCGCCTACAACTGCCTTCACTTCGTCGTACATCATCATCATCATCATTTCACTGTCTTCATTATTCCCATTATTCTTGTTAATCCCATTCCCATCTTCTTTGTCTTTGTTCATTCCTATTTCACTCACCATTTTCATCATGTTATTCACTCTTTTTGATCTCTCTCTTTGAGATTCTCTCAATTATCTCTCTTGGGTGATGAAGACACAAAAGGGCTTTTTATAGAGAACATAGACAGTATGTACTTCTATTTGTTGTTAAGAGTTTGTCATTATGCATGTATGTTATTAATGTAAGGGGTAGAGAGGTAATTTTATATGTTTAAAATGATCTATCTATTAATCTATCTTCATTAACTTTTACCACTACTAAACTTACCCATGATGGCCTAATGGTATTCGCATCAAATTCTCCTTGCAAGGGATCCTTAAATTCTCCTCCTCCTTGTAATGGACTTCAGGCCTTCAGCTTACCTACCAAAAAAAAATGTTTAGCTTACCCAAGCTGAAAGCAGAAAATATCACGGTTTTTGTATAGCAGCAATGCAGTATAGAGATTCTTTCGAGTTTAAAGAGACTAATTCAATAACTATTTAGTCCATCTATTGCAAGTTAAACAAAATAATTTGACTTTTGCACTATTCACATATTTTGTAAATTTGATTATAATTTATAAGTATTTTTATTCCAACATATAAAAGCAAATGTTTGTATATAGGATACTGGATTTGTTATTGGATAATACATTTTTTTCAAGTAAGGAAGTATAGTTGCATAAACGCACAAATAATTTATTAAGAGTTTCTTCTCTCATGGGAAGTTACCTTTCTCGCTCAATCACACAATTATTTCCCTTATTCCAAAACAAGAGATTATTGAAACGCCAAATTATTTTCGACCTATTAGCCTCATCAACACCATTTACAAGGCTATTTCTAAATTACTGGTAGGGCGCCTAAGTCCCATTCTCCAACAACATATTAGCCCCCTTCAAAATGCGTTTACTGCAGATCGATCAATTCATGATAATATCCTGATTGTTCAAGAGATTCTCAATGTTTTTCACAAATCCAAAAACAAAACTGGGTGGTGTGCCCTAAAATTAGACATGGAAAAAGCCTACGATCGTTTAGAATGGGACTTCCTTTGGCTTACTTTACAAATATTGGGTTTTCCTTCTCAATGGATAGATTGGATAAAAGAATGTGTTACTAAAGTTTCCTACTCCATTAAGGTAAATGGAAACCCTACCAAATGGTTCAAACCTTCGCGTGGCCTCAGACAAGGTGACCCTCTCTCTCCATACCTGTTTATATTATGTATGGATGTCTTAATTCAAAAGCTCACTATTGAAAGTCATAATTCAAAAGCTGGGCTTGGCTTCAAACTCTGTCCAAACACTACTCGTATACCCTGTCTTATGTTTGCTGATGATATAGCCTAGTCTTTTGTAAAGCCACTTCTTCAGCCTGCAACAATCTCAAGCACATTCTTGACTACTTTTGCCAGTCTTCTGGACAACTTATCAATTTTCATAAATCCTCAATTATTTTTTCGAAGGCTATTCCGCATCATCGAAAATCTATGTTGGCTAGCTCTTTTAACATGACTCTAAAATCTTGTCATGGTCGCTATTTAGGGGCTTTCTTTAGTTCCTACTATCCAAAGAAAAGTGATTTCATTCATATCCTTAATAAATCTCATAATCGCATTCAACATTGGGAAATTGGTTTTCTATCTAAGGCTGGCAGGCATACTCTCATCCAAACTAATTTGGAAGCACTCCCAACATACACACGCTCTTCTCTTATGCTTCCAAAAGATTATTGTCATTCTATTGACACTATGCACCGAAATTTCTTTTGGAATCATAAGTCCGATTCTAAAAGTACACCTCTTATTGCTTGGAACAAAATTTGTCAACCGAAAGCTCAAGGTGGTCTTGGGTTGCGAAAGTCCTATCCCTTAAATCAAGCTTTTATAGCTAAATTGGGGTGGAAAATTCTCTATGATCCAAATAATCTATGGGTCAAGCTTATTTCAGCAAAATATTTATCTAACCAAAGATTTTTCGATGTCATGCCAAAAGCAAACGACTCCCTTATCTGGAGAAAAAATTTAGCTCAAAGAGAAATACTCTGTAAAGGCATACGATGGAAAGTTGGAACAGGAAGTAACATTCTTTTGTGGGTTGATATATTGGGCTACTCCTCAACCTCTGGCCCAAATTCTGAGTCTAACTCCCTCTCAATTTGACCCCAACCTTAAAGTGGCGGATTTTATTTCTCCACATGCTACATGGGATATTCATAAATTGAATAACTATGTCCCTCCCCTGCCATATTATTACTATTATTAAAGGTATCCCTTTACCTTCGCAACACATTCCTGATGTTCCTATTTGGGGCCCCACCTCCAATGGGCTTTTTTCTGTCAAATCAACTACTTGGTTAGCTCATAACTTGCCTACAACCAATCCTTGACCTTTTAAATGGATCTGGAATCTTAACATTCAGCCTAAAATTACTATCTTCCTTTGGCAAATTTGTCACAAAAGTCTACCCATCCGTCAAATCCTTCATGCTCGTCACATCATTTTCCTTTGACCATTGCCCTCTTTGCAATAACTCTATTGAAACTCTTGACCACCTCTTTCTAAACTGCCCAACTACGTCTGTCCTGTGGAACCTACCACAATTGAAATCCTGGCTTCGCTTCTCTTCTTTTCAAGATTCCCTCCTGCCCCAAATCTCCTCATTCAAAAACCATAGGGCTCTGATGGAAAATTTTGCCTTCATTATTTGGCACATTTGGAAAGAACGTAATGAGATTATTTTTCAAAATGCAAGCTGGAACTCGCTTCGAGTTTTTCATAAATCCATTTTTGCTTACAAGGAGTGGTGCACTCGCACTAACCTTGATCTTCGACTTGATTATGCTTCTCCTCAAGTAGGAGTTCCACCCCCTTCCCATTCCCCCTACTCACATCATGGTGGCCTGGAAACCACCGCCTCTTCATTCCTCAAAACTAAACTTCAACGGTTCAGTCACCTCTTCTTTAGCGGCAGCAGGCGTCATTATTCGGAACAGCGCGGGTGAAGTTCAACATGTTGTCGCTTATAATCTTGGTCACACATAAGTTATGGTAGCTGAAGCTACGACCCTTCACCGAGGAGTTCTTTTGGCACTTCAGAATGGCATCCACAACATAATCATTGAAGGTGATAATCTTCTTGTCATCAATGTCCTCAATGGTATTTGGTCCTCGCCTTAGCAGATTGATCACATTATTAAAGATACGCAACTCCTACTTCAACAGTTCACTTCTTGGCAAGCTCATCACATATATCGGGAAACCAGTTTAGCGGCAGATTGGATAGCTAACGTAGGACACTTAGTTGACACTAGTTTTCAGATTACTCCTTGTAATACTTATTCTTTATCTCAAATCCTTGTAAACGATGCCTTAGGAGTTCCCCTCGTGAGGAGGGTCTCCTAAGCTTTATTTTTTCTTATAATATAAAAAAAAATCATTTGGGTGAGCGATATATATATTTACATTTTCAAAATATATACTTTCTATAATTTTGCAAATATACTACATTTTCAGAGTTGTGTAGTTGCAATTTTAAAAGTCGATTATATTGGCAAAAAGGGCATCTTAATTTAGTTAAACAAAATTAAAATCCTACTATAGTATATATGTCCTACTTCTGCTGGTTATTAGATAATAAGTATGTAACCACACGAATAAGAAGTTAAATATACATCATATGTATAATATATTCAGTATTATAGCATTCAACGACATACTGTTGGCAGTCTCAAATGATATTGCTTATACAGTTATACTACATGTCTACACTCTACATGTACGTTGAACAACTTTTTGAATAAATAGACTTTTCTCTATGTAGTAATACTAACACATTAATGGTAGAAAAGAGGATATACACATACTACCTCCGCTTTTTTTTACTTGCTACATTTTCCTTAAATGGTTGCTTTTTTTTACTTGCTACGTTGTTTCAACTTTCCTTATTAGAAAACTTGGTCCACCAAAAAGTAATACTATTATTTTTGTTTATCTCTTTTTCCACCAAAAAATAATACTATTATAGTATTTGTTTTTCTCTTTCTCCACCCAAAAGTACTACTTTTTCACCTTTTTCCACCTCATTTAATGCTAAAGGGGTCAAAAAGTACACCAAAAAAAATGGAAAGGGACATCTCCTAAAAACTAGTGAAAACAACAATGTAGCAAATAAAAAAAACAAAGAGAGTATTATTTATTTGTCATATATTATATGATATTATTCGGACATTTAATTTACTTAATCACATTGGAGGTCATGTAGTACGGATTTAAAGAGTGATAAGAGTAAAAATAGCAGCAGCTTCTTTAAAAGCAAAGCATGCCTTTTGCAGCCCAGGCTGCTTCTGTGGCTTCAGGTTTCCTACATGCAGTTGTACTATTCCGCTGCTTGTCTTTCTCTCTCTTTCTTTGCAGTACAAAAAGGGAAGAAGAGATGCATCATCTACATATCATGAGCTTTGTCCCTTACTAGAGGGATCTCGACACTTGGAACTTTTAATAACTAAATCCCCGCCAACCTCTTTCATGAGGTCCACTTTTTAACTGTATTATACGGATACGTTATCTTCATCTTATTTTTTCTAAACTTATTTGAAGTAATTTGAACTTATTGAAATTTGTTTTATAAGGTGTTAAGATTAATTGGATTTTATTTGAACTTAGCTTGTTGAAACTTATTAAAATTTATTTAAACTAATTGAAACTTATCTTAATTTATTTTACTTTCGTTAAATTAACCGATGTGGAGAAAACCCATATGAGCTAAAGCTAACTATCACAATACATAAAGGGTTCCCCTCAAAAAAAAAACTATACATAAAGGGTTAAGTAATACTTCATTTCTTTTACATCATGGGTTGGGATTAAGTTATTATATTATTGTATTGTGATAATACTGATCTTCTTAATAATCTGACATGCATTGTGTTGATATATGTATTGAGATTTATGTAAAGAAGTACATAATTTGGGAACTTTTAAGACTCATATGCAGTGGCGGATCTAAGAATTTGATAATGGTTAGTCACACCACCATCCACCGGAAATATTACAATAACCGTACCAATAGCTAATAATTAGAAAACCCTTCATAAAAAGTTCCATTTCAAAAGCAATAAAAATCCATATTATAGCCAAATAGTACTTACAAAGTCTCACAATTGTTCTTGGCGAGTTTTCATATTTGGAATCACTTTATAATATACTAATCTCATATTAGTTGTTCCCAATCCAAAACTAATATTTAAATTCACTAAATAAATAAATCACCATACCAAGAACGTAAATCACAAACTAAAAATAAAATGAAGTAATTAATGGCTTGAACATCACATGAGAGAATTTTCTAACAAGAAGGTTAGAAATAAAATGAAGCAAATAATACATTCAAATCGTTCCGTGAGAGAATTTTTTGCCCATGAATATGGTAAAACAATTCAACCAAACACCCTACTAAAAAATACAGACCCAATAACTACCCAAAACAAAAATTCACAAATATATATATATATATATATATACATATATATATATATATACATACATATATATATATATATATACATACATATATATATATATATATACATATATATATATATACATACATATATATATATATATACATACATATATATATATATATACATACATATATATATACATATATATATATATGTTAAACAAAGTTAAAAATTAAGTTCTAACTAATTGAAGTAAAACTTGATAAATTTACTAAACAACCAATTAAACCATGCTCGGAAATATATATTATACTGTGTAGCCATACGCTATCTATTTTTTAAGAACTTAGTATCATGAAACCTTATTTACTTTTACTTGAACAAAAAAGGGAGGGAAGCCTTTCCTCTCATGGCTTATTGTGGCTATGTCACAATATTGCTTTGTTGTCAAAATTTTCAACTTTCATCAACAAGATAAAAGAAAGCGAAAAGTCAAACCCCCTTCAATTTTTACTCTCTCACTCACTGGTTCTCTTCCTCACCTTCACCCCTCTTCTTGTGCGGATGTCATGATATCGACATCTCGCCGGAGCCACAAAATTTCTACTTGAAGAAACCCAAAAACAGATTTCCCTCACTCACTCGTTCTCTTCCTCTCTCGTTGTAATACTCCTCATGATTGCTGTAAAGGGATTTAGCAGGCTACTCATTCCATCAAGATGCATCTTTCTTTTAGGGAGCTTAATTCCTTAGTTACTCCACAGTTAAGCGTGCTTGACTGGGATTAGTCTTGGGATGGGTGACCTCCTAAGAAGTTTCTCAGGGTGCGCATGAGTGAGGACAAAATGCGCCGGAAGAACTCGTGTTGGTTATTGAGGACAGTTGTTGGCCCTGGATGCGCATTTGTGACAATATACTCGACTCCGGATGGGTCGGGTGTTACAAATGGTATCAGAGCAATCCTACGACCGCGTGCGGATCGTGTGGATAATTCATCCAAGGTTAGTCGCCTAGTGGGGGAGGATTCTGGGCTATATCACCGGCTGCGTGTCGAATATGTGATTAGTTTCCAGGCTGGGGCTACCCACAGATCGTTGTTGCCGAATTTGTGGAGTCCTCAGGCGCAACGAGGGCATTGCTGTCCTTAAGTGGGGATGTATGTAATACTCCTCATGATTGCTTTAAAGGGATTTAGCAGGCTACTCATTCCAACAAGATGCATCTTTCTTTTAGGGAGCTTAATTCCTTAGGAACTCCACAGTCAAGCGTGCTTGACTGGGAGTAGTCTTGGGATGGGTGACCTCTTGGGAAGTTTCTCAGGGTGCGTATGAGTGAGGAAAAAATGCGCCGGAAGAACTTGTGTTGGTTATTGAAGACAGTTGTTGGCCCTGGATGCGCATTGGTGACAATATACTCGACTCCGGATGGGTCGGGTGTTACACTTGTGCTTACACTTCTCTCACGTCAGACCCGTTTGGGAATTTCGGACCACCGTCGCCGACGCTCTGGCGTCACCACCGGGCTGGTTGTTGCCTTTCTTCTCCATCCTCTGTCTTGCTTTGTCAAGATGTGAGATTTCTTTTGATTTTTTTCCCAATAATAGTTGGTCCATGGACCAACTGGGACCACCATTGGCTCTGCCACTGCTCATATGTGCAACAATACCGTCCTTAGCTAATTCCGCGTTTAATGAATATGGGTTTGACACCAAATGTGATCAAATAGCGGGCCGGGTTGGGCCACCCCTAAAAAATTGCCTATTGGTAGGGCTGGGCCAAAATTTTGTGCCCAAAGCCCGCTATTTCGGGCCAAAAAATAGCGGACTTTTCAGGTCAAAGTCGGACCAACCGAAGTTTAGACTAAAAAGTCATTTTCGGCTTGCTCAAAACCCATCCCCAAAGCCAACAAAATCTACCCAAGCCCATGAAAAATTTGGGTCAGGTCGGTCTGGGGTAATTTGATCAACTCTACACGTGGCACAGTTCCTTATTTAGGAACGTCTTTTAATATATTAGTATAGATATAGATTAAAAGGATCCCGAACCAGAGGGCCGTTGTGATGATGAAATGGAAGTAGTATCATCAAAACTTTTTAGGACATGATAATAACAACACTATAATTACTGTTCAATTTATGGAGATTGATACATCTATCCACCAGAAATAGAATAGTTATAAAATAATTAATTATGCTGAGTTGTATTCCACTAATTATTAACTAGCCTCGTATGCACGCAATGCGTGCGACAGCATATTAGTATTAATACTGATATTCGAAATCATAAAAAACATTAATATTAATGTGAAAAATAAACATGTACTTCGTACTTACAATTTATTTTTACAAAACATAGGATTGAAAATGAAGATAAAAGAAGTTGGTCTATGCTTACTTTTTCTCATCAGGTTTAACTATTTCGCTTGAATAACATCTTGACTACGACAATTATGAAACCGAAAAATAAAAAGATGAGTTATACTCATTTTTTTCTCAGTAATTTTATGAACTTTTAATTTATGTACTTTGTACTTATAGAATATTTAGGTAAAAGAAAACTTTGTATTTTTGGCTTTACAATTGTTGAAAAATTTCTTTGTCTTGTTAGTTTTCTCATCATAAGTAATCTTTTAATGGCAATCTTGAAATTTTTTTATGTTAGTTCTCTCCTTTTACAACTTTCCTTATTATGCATAATTGTAAATCAGAAAATGAATGAGAAAATTTGAATAGTTTTTTATGTTTTAAATTAGGGGTATATAAGTCTTTTCATAGGGGACACCATAACTCCCTCTTTGGCTTAAATAATAGAGATGTTTATTTCTAGTGGGTGGATTAGATAGATAAAGTTTTTTCCAATGCTCTATCATCCGCATTAATACAACCTATCCCAACCCTCCTAACTATAACCCTCAGCTTCACAAGGTTTTATCTCATAAGTTATGTATGAAATAGGAGTTAAGCTCTGTTCTTTTGGACTGAATTTGTCTGAACTGAACTAACTGAATTAAGTATTATTAATAATTACAAGTAGAATAATATATTTATTATCATTGATAATAATAATAATTAATATTAATTATATAATAATAATATTAATACGGTTACTAATAATATGCATAATAATAATATTCTTATGAATTGAGTAATATTAATAATAACAAGTAGAATAATAATGATAAGAAGCTAGTAATAATATTATTAATAATATTAATGATAATTAACTATATTAATCTATCAATAAAAATAAAAATAATTCCATTACGTTAATATTAATAATAATTATATTAATCAAATACTTATATTAATGATAATAATAATATGTATAATATGTATAATAATAATATTCTTATTCAATAATATATCGGAGGGAGTATTACTTTTCTATCTTTCGCTTCTTTCACCAAAAATTACTCTTTTTATCACTTGTCCCCCTTATTTTATATTCAATGGGTCAAAAAGTACCCTCTAAAAAACTTAAAAGTGACATTGTCAAAAATCTCAATAATAATAATAATAATAATAATAATAATAATAATAATAATAATAATAATAATAATAATAATAATAACAACAATAATAATAATAGTAATAATAATAATAATGTATTTGAATAATAATAATAATAATAATAATAATAATAATAATAATAATAATAACAACAACAACAACAACAACAGTAATAATAATAATAATAATAATAATAATAATAATAATAATAATAATAATAATAATAATAATAATAATAATAATAATAATAATAATAATAATAATAATAATAAAAGTTGTGAACTGAACTGAACTGAACTAAACTGAACTGAACTGAACTGAATTAACTTGTCTAAACTGAACTGAAATGAATTCAATTTGTCTGAACTCAACTGAACTAAATTTCCATTAATTCAGTCCAAAAGAACAGAGCCTTAGTCACCGATAAATTACCCTTTAATCTCATAGTACAATGTAACGAATCAAGTAGTTATGTAGATATCTTTACTCTCAAGTCTCAACGGTTTATTTTTCCAAACAATATTAAGCCAATCAACAACTCGATCGATTTCCTTGCCAAAAGATAACCAAGGTTTCATAATGGAGAACTAGCTTTTTATGCACGCGATGCGTGCGATGATATTTTTAGGCATAACTATTACTAAGTAGTAAAACAAACAGAAAATGAAAGTTTGTATCTAAGTTCACATCCATTTTGTGAATAAGATTTTTTGAAATACTTACAAATAGTATTTAAAAATATTTTAATAAATAAGTATAAGTAATGAAATTGCATCTTTAACTACTTTTTTGTTGACTTTAACTAATTTTCCTGAAAATCCACGTACACTCATCAGCCCAGTCAACTTCAAATATGTAATCAACAGTGTGGAACTCCAAATGCGAAATCAAACCACACACTCAATTTCTCTCTCTCTCTCTCTGTTCAATTGAGAACGTCGATTATTAGCTGAGGATTATCTCAAGCAACTCACGGGTTGGCAATTGGCTCAGCCCGTCATGGATCGCCGACCTTGCTTGCGGTCATGGCGCAAGTTGTACAGTTTATCTTGAAATTCAATTTCCCCCAAATTAAGGTATGTGTTGAAATTCGGTTATGGGGATATTTTTTTTGATTTTAATAAATGGGTTTAAGTATTTTTTTCTCAAATTCTTTTCAATATATGGGCGCAAAAATAATTTGTATTCTCAAATTCTTGAAATTCAATTCGTGTTCTCATATTTTCTCTCAATATATGGGAACAAAAACAATTCTTTTCAATATATGGGCACGAATATTGAAGTTATTTTTGACGAGTTTTTTTCCGACCATTTATCATGTAATTTTAATTTCAACTATTTTCGAATTAAATTTTAAATAAACTGTAAATCAAGTTAATTTTTTTAAAAGAAAATCTAAAACAACACATATTAGTAATAGTTACTGTAAATTGAGTTTAATTTTACTCAAACATATTACATGTTCTTAAGATTCGCTGAACATAGAACAATACACATAATTTTTATTTTCAATAACAAATTGCGTACCTGATTAACAATAAAGAATCAGCAAATTTGAGAGTTCCGTATTTGAGAATGTCGTGACCCGTGAAGCTCCAATCTATGAAGAGAACTGATTTTTTTATTTTGTTTGGAGTTTGTGTTTGTAATTGAGTTTGTGTTATGAAAATTTGATTTGAGAGGCTGTTATGCCGTGTAATTTTTTTTCTTATGTATATGGTATTAATGTTTGGTAAGTTATTGATTATCAATCTTTTTGATTGCATCTTTTTTATTGAATCTTTTTTATTGGCAACTTTATGTAATTGAACATTATATGAGTTGATTGATTTTTTTTTTATTTTGGCAAGTTTATGCGTGGATTGGGGTTGATTAGAGATTTGGTTGATTTTTTAGTTTTGGCAAGTTAATGCCTGGTTTGGGGTTGATTACAGAGGTTGTTTGTGGGAAGTTGATACGTAATATCTATATAGTGGAGGAGCATTTAAGTAAATTCCAAGGGGGACACCGTTGCTCCCCCCTTGGCTTATATAATAGAGATGAGAAAGTCTCGCCAATTGGCTAGATTGGTAGTATAGAAAGCAACCCTCTTCCATTTTGGTATTATAAAAGCAAAACATATTGGCTGAGACACATTTCACTTCTCAATCATTAAAATCACTGAAACAAATTTTTAGTTTATGAGCATAATTTATCAGTTATTGCATAAAGTTATCAGTTTATGGGAATAATTGATCAGCTTATGGACATATTTAATCATTATATAAGATAAAGTTATCAGTTTAGAAACATATTCAAAAGATCCAAATATAACTCAACCTCACCATCTTCAACCTCGTGCTGCAAATAAGAAAACGCACAATTTGAAAAGAATATAATTACATTTTGGTGGGCCAACTACCTCAAATAAGAAAAATTTATAAAATGTAGCAAGTAAAAAGAAACGTCCATTTAAGGAAAATATAGCAATTAAAAAAAGTCGGAGAGAATATATCAAACTGACAAATTAGTCGATAACCTCTTGATCAACTCTCCAATACGCAAAATATTTGATTTTGATTTTAAAGATCTTCCATATTAGTTAAAATGTAAAATTACAAAAACACCTCTAAATCTATCTCTATAATCATGTGAGCCTCCTTATTGTTACTCCTTCTGTTCTAGAAAGATTTGAACAATTGTTAGGACACGTAGTTTGAGCTTATAATTTGTAGTGTGGTTATCAAATGTTATTTTATTAAAAAGTAGAGGTGATATCGATAGTAGTTGATGGGGGTATATCTCTATTATATAAGCTAAGGGAGGAGGCATGGTGTCTCCCTTTGAAATGAGTAGAATACCCTTTAATAATTTAAAACAACGTTTTTTCTATAAAAAATTAAAAAATGAGAATCAATGCAACTTGTCATATGGAATAAGTAAAAAATGGAATATGCAATCAGCATTAATAACTTGACAAATTAGATTGTCACAATCAATTCACGAAATTAATTAGGATCTTCAATAAAAAAAATTTAGCGATATATCCTAACAACATAATACTTCGTATTTACAAAGCTCAAACAATATGGTTTATTAACATTTACAATCGTTAACGAACTATACTAAAGCCACTGACAAGGAATTATTAATTCATCGACCAAATTTGTCAGTGACGGTATTGAACAAGTAAAAATCGGTCACCTTCAATTTAAAAAGATAATATCTACAAAAGAATCTCAATAATTTACATCACTGCCAAAATAATTTTAGATTAAAAAAAAAAAACCATTCGTAAATATAGCTACATAAGGTTGTTGACGCACGCATCGCGTGCATATACGACTAGTTTTATTGATAAAGTTAGGTATTTTATTGAAGGAAAGAGAAAGTTAGGTATTTTTTTATTAATAAAGTTAGAGGGTGGGCCTAATAATAGTGGGGCCATGCCAAAAATGAAAAAATTATTATAAATGTTCAAACTAATTTGGGACAAACATAAAGGAAAGTGTTCAAATTTTATGGGATGGAGGGAGTATATATTACTACTAAAAATATGTCAAGCAAGACAGTCATAATCGATATGACCATAAAAAAGTAAACAAATTATTAGAATAGGCGGTCTAAATATAACATAAAGTTAGACAAATTCAAGCCTACATTCTCCTAACAAGTTAATTTTATCTCACTCTAACCCAACATTATCCCTAGACATCTCGCATCAAACTAGTCATCCCTTCTTTTCCCCTTTGAATCTAGAACTAAGACATAGTACAATTCTAGAAAATAACCCAAAGTCTTAATGAATGGATAAAACTAGTCACTAAATGGATTAAAGAATGTGAGAACAGAATGAATTAAACATGTGACTATATAAATTAAACTAATCACTATATTAAAAAATGTGATCTATTCTCTTCTTTATATTGGGTTTGGGACCTTTGGGCCATTGTCTTATTATAATTTAAAAATAGGCGGTCTCTTATGATATCAATTGTTTTATTTTTAAATCTGGGTGCAAAAGAGGGGAAGAGTGAAGACTAACAAAAGAGATAGAACTAGCAAAAGCTGGTGTGGCTCAAATTCTTACACGAGGAACAAAGAACATGCATCGTTTTGATAATCCCACAAAATTCTATAACGAACCCAAAAAATAAAATAAAATAAAATAGAATAAAAAAGTTTCAAGCTTTCTTCGCTGTTGAAGGTTCATCAATGGAGGTTTTTAGAGCCACTAATCCTTTGTCATGGACTACTTCCATCTCTAAGCCCCCTTCCTTTCAATTCTCTCCCAATTCCCAGGTTTAATTTTTTTGTATACTCTCTTTGAAATTCATACAATTTCAAGCCTTTTCTTGTTTTAATTTTTGTCAAATTTTTACAGGGTTTTGAGGCCAGAAAATTTAGTCTAGTATGTCTCAGCAAAGAAAATGGGTCTGACCCTTCTTCTAAGGTGCTGCATTTCTCATAAATCTTCAATTACAAGTTAATAATTTTCACTGATTTTAGTTGCTTTTGCTTCATGGTTTTTGATAGATAATGTGTAATTGGCTTATTTTTTGTGTTCAAATGATGTGAATTATGATGTTTCTTACTTTCTTCATATATGGTTTCTGTACATTGTGGTATTTAAACTTATTAGGACTGTATTTTAGTTTAAGGTGACATTTTGTTTAGACGAAACTTTGTATGAATTTTGGTAAGGAGTAGTTTTTATAGCTTATGTTTGCAGAGAAATTTTATTGGTTTTTCTTTTTGTTTTACTGTTTGTTCATAGGACAATCAGATGGTTGTATCAATAACCGGGGCTACTGGGTTTATTGGTAGGCGATTGGTTCAAAGATTACACGCAGGTAATCAAGTGAATTCGAATTTATTCGTTTATACTGGTGATGATGCTTGCATTATAACTTCCTAACATGTTTGAGTTGAATTTAATTGTTTAGGGTGTTATAGTCGGACATTTCATTGTTTGATATTGTTTGAAGTAGGGTGTTATGATTGTCATTTTTGCATGACTAGTTCAGCGATTGTGCTTGCGAGGGTTAAGTGATTTAGTTACATAATTGATAATGAGTGTCAATGAAATGGAACAAGTTCAGGTTTGGCATTAATATATGTTTGCAGTAGTGATTATTTCGATCACTAGACTTCGACTATGGATTATTTACCTTAACCACACAAGTATATGACTATATTCTAGTATTGTGTGAAAATTAGAATTATGTTTATAGTGCATAGAGTTCAGTAAGCACAACTATGTATTATTGACGGTTCAGAACTCATATGATGTTAATGTTCTCAAAGGTGTCACATATAGACATATTATGTTGGGCGATGGTGACAGATTCTGTAATCTAGCAACTACATTCAGAGAAAGATAAGAGAGCGAAAGAGAAAGAGAGAGAGGTTCAGAGAGAGAGGTTCAGAGAGAGAATCAGAAAGTATTTCTCATTTTTTAGAATGAATTATTACAATGAAAGAGAAGAGAAGAACAGAATTTATACAGAAGTTAGAGTTCTGACAACCTCTAACAGAATCTGTAACTAACTACTGCTGATGTGGCAAGCTACAGCCACATCAGCATCAGTTTCCAATAGATGGTTATGAGTTGTACTTGTTGTGCCTGAATTCTTCTCTGTTTTTACTTCAGATAAACATCAGATTCGTGTCTTGACGCGATCCAGATCTCAAGCTCAGCTAATATTTCCCGGTAAGAAGGTAATGAAAGTACTTATATTGTATACTGAATGCATCTTCACAGCTTTTGAATATGAATCTTAGAATTTCCTTCAGTTAGAAATAACATAACTTGTACTTCCTCCGTTCTTGAATAAGTAAACACTTCTCTCTTATATGTGAGAGCTTTTTGAGAGAAGTGTTTAACTTATTTCAGAATGGAGGAAGTACATCTTAATCCTAATTAAATATAACTGTTCAAATTTCAATGGTTTACACTTAATCCTGTTTTCCATGTTTCCATCTACAGCCAACAAGTTCCCAGGCATTGTGGTTGCAGAGGAATCAGAGTGGAAAGACAACATTCGAGGTTCAAATGCTGTTGTAAACTTGGCTGGAACACCTATCAGTACAAGGTGGTCGTCAGAGGTATGTATTGCTAGCCTCGGTGGTCGGTGCACCTAAACATGCTTCTGTTTCAGAGTCCTCTCATTTGCAAGTATGATATGCATTCATATGATATTCCTCTTCATAATGCAGTGCCTGTATATTTCTTCAATTATAAAAGTCAAAAGAGGATTTTTTGTTTAATATTTTATCAGTGTATGAGTTGCCAACTTGCCACCCTGAAAATCTTGAATTGAGTTTCATGATCGCGGTTTTTTTTGACAAATGCAACATAAGGTCTCTTTCCAGAATCTAGCCAAGTACTGCCCCTGCCCCCTAATCCATGGCTATAAAACCAGTAAATGTGGGAATGCTACCAGAGAAAATATATGCTGATACATAGCAAGAAAATAATCTTTGGCTTCGTCCAGAGTAATACATGATGGCCACAAATATTAATCTCTTGAATGATCAGTTGTTGTTGGGTCAAGCAATAAGCTGATTTTCGTTCTAAGTGCTTGTTTAGTTGACATGAAAAGTGTAGATACAGGGGATAGTGGAAAATTGTAGAGCTGCTTGGTTGACATACACAATAGAAGTTACACTTCCTAGGAAGTTCTACGTTCCACAAAATGGAGGAAATGACTAACCAAGCTCCCCATTCCCCCCAGCGGGTACGTAGAACTTCCGATGTGATTTCTACTCCCCACACTCAACCAAAGAACTTTTTACACTTTCATTAAATAGAACTTCCTAAGAAGTTACATATCCTACATTGAAACAAACATAAAGCTTCAGCTAAGTGTTCATTTGTAATTTTAATTGAGCAATTCATGCTTCTAGCTGGGCTAACCAAGCACCAAATTCATGCAGTAATTCAATCTTCTTGATACAAATAATTTGGTTATTGTTGTCTCCAGAACCCAAAGTTGTTGATTGCAGTTTATTTCCCATTCTATGACAGATTAAAAAAGATATCAAGGAAAGCAGAATCAAGGTCACTTCTAAGGTTATCCTCAATTCTCCATGAGTATTAAAGCTTCATATGCTGATTACTTTCCTCTTGGTAATCGACAGAGAAAGAACTTTGCAGAGTGCCTTCTGTTTTTAGGGTCTGATAGATTTTTACTTCCACTGACTAGTGGCATTCACTTTTTTTATGAAGGTTGTTGAACTAATAAATGACTTGCAAGCTGACACTCGGCCTTCTGTTCTGATCAGTGCAACAGCAGTTGGTTATTATGGTCAGTCTAATGAGCCTTACTTGGCATACGGCATACCCGTGAATTTAGCATCTTCACTGTGCTACATATAGTGTTTTGATTTTCTTTTTTGTTCTAAATACTTTTAAATTTCCAGGCACAAGTGAGACGCGAGTGTTTGATGAGAAAAGTCCGTCAGGAAATGATTACTTGGCTGAGGTGAATATTAGAACATTCATTTGGCTCATGCCCTTAAGTATAGCTTAAATTGTTCAAAATGTAGCTGATCCTATCCGTTTGGGGTCTTGATTCTTGAAGCATGATATTTAATTTGTCTTTTGATTATTCGTGCTTTGTCCTTTGGTTGTTCAATGACACAGCACAGGATCCCTTGGGTTGATTCTAGCCATCTTCAGATGTTACAGTAAATTATGATTCTGAAAGCATGTGACTGCTTTCTGAATCCCTTTTCCATTTTAACAAAATTCAACATAAGCCACCCTAAGAATAAATTGATTGTTGGCAGTATTCCAGGTCCAGTGTAGCTGGTTCTTGAGTCTTTTAGGGTCGATCCTTAAAGGCTTTCCTACACCTAAACAAGAATTTGCCATGCTACTCAATTATATTTTATAAGTGTGTGCTAAACCTATTTGATTGAGCTCCTGTCATGAGGCAAGCAAGAGAAGCTTCTCTGAGTATGGCTGTCGGGGTCTAAGTGTTTTTTTGTGCTTCTGGTATAGGTTACCATGTCTATGTTCTATGTTTGGTCCTGACCTTTGTGGTAGACATTTCTGAAATTTCTTTCTGTATTTCCTCTAATGTCAGAGGAAATGAAGGCGGGATTTACTTTTGTGCGTGTGTGTATGTGGGGAGGGGGGGGGAGGTTTGAAGCCTTTTTTAAAAAAAAAAAAAAATCTGAGCACCTCATGGTGCTTGTTAACCTCAGGATAATAAAAGTGCATCCTCCTCTGGAATTGTCATGCTACTTTGTGTATGCAGTAAATGTATATATGTGTAAAAATCTTTCAGCCTCCTCTTCTTGTATTCCTCAGGATGTGGTTGGTTATTCTTTTTGACATAATAGTTCCTAATCTTGATAAGCTATTCTTCAGGTTTGTCGAGAATGGGAAGCCTCAGCATTGAAAGTCAACAAAGATGTAAGACTATTACGTATTCGCATTGGCGTGGTTCTTGGGAAAGATGGAGGTGCTCTAGGTACTCTTGGTTGCAAATTAAACTCACAGTGCCATGTTTTGCTTCTAATTGAAATCTTAAAAGCCTCCTTACATGTCCAACTTTGAGATGTCAACAGTATTTAGTCATTTAATCTAATTGTTTCAATTGGCAGAGTTACCTTTTATACTATGAGTTACATTACTCAAACTTAGATGTTCTTGTCAAAAACAAGTATTTCTTCAAGTGTCCGAATCTTATATTTATGTAAAATTTTATGAAGAGTTTGAGTAACATAGGCTCTAGGCTGTGAGTCCCTCATAAACTTAAAGAGCATTGTTCTAGTCTATCTTTTCACTTTACATCAAGCCTTGGTAAATTGTTGATGTAATACTCATCCCCATTTATGTCTTTTCTTGAGTTCTCTGCAGCCAAGATGATCCCCCTATTTATGATGTTTGCTGGTGGACCTATAGGGACTGGAAAACAATGGTATTAAGCTAATATCTTCTGTCTTCACTCCCTTGGCTTTATTTCCACTTTTTAGAAGGTAATATCCTCATTAGTTTGTTTTCTATCTTTTTTGTTTTAGGTTTTCCTGGATACATTTAGATGACATTGTAAATCTGATATACGAAGCTCTCCTGAATCCGGCTTATGAAGGTATGATTCTTTGGTAGCTACTCTTTATCTTATGTGCTGTAAGAATTGGAACTTTTTTAAATATCAAAATGATGAATGTTGTCAATTAAACTTCAGGCGTTATCAATGGAACTGCTCCAAACCCTGTTAGACTGGGAGAAATGTGTGAAAATCTGGGAAATGCCATGGGCCGACCCTCATGGTTGCCAGTGCCAGACTTCGCACTCAAGGCAGTTCTTGGAGAAGGAGCTATTGTGGTAAGTATTTGCTTCCTTGTGTTGTGTGTTCGTCTCTAAAGAAATTGCTTTGCTTCCTCCTTTCTGGTGGCTGGTGTTTATTCATGAAGAAAAAAGCTAAATGGAGAAAATGTTTTAACACTCAACAAGAGAGAAAAATTGGTGTGGGATCACACCGCGTGATTTGTTCTTCATTTAGCCTTTTGCGTTTGTAAAGAAAAAAGACAAGAACTAATAATTCATCATATTGCTTGTGGCCCTTCTCACAGGTTTTGGAAGGGCAGAAGGTGCTTCCAACTAGAGCCAAGGAATTAGGCTTCCAATTCAAGTATCCCTACATAAAGGATGCTCTAAAAACTATTTTATCATCATAGAAGTACACAAAATTCCTGATTAGAAACTGGTTATTCTCTAAATTTTGTTCTTTTTGGTGAACATGCAAGAACCATGAAGAATTTTGCTTCACTTGTATAGTACAGGCAGAGAACTGGGCGTCTATGATGTAGTTCGCCTTGTCGTTGATTGATGAACACTTGATATGAGGGCCAAGTGCTGTGTCAAGCAGGAACTTGGTGACTTGCTGCACATTGGACGCAAATTTTTTTTTTGGCCAGTAATTGAAGGAGGAAGTGTGAACTGATTTTTGCTCCTTCCTTTTAAGCAGTCGAGAATTTCACTATTTTCTGCACATATTAGGCCCTGTTTCTCATAACTTATCTACATTGGGGTTACTTGTCTGAAATATCACCTCTACTTGAAAGATATATTCTTATTGGTAAGCTTGATTGAACAGGCATATAAGTTTGTATTGCCAGATGACAAATCTACAATGATGCTTAATGATTGAGAATGAAGATGGCATCTTACATGTCTTTTCTAACAAGTTGTTTACAAGAATAATTCATGTACTTATATTTTGTACACTTTCTTTAATAAGATAAGAATAATACATATTGGTAAGTGTTCATCTTCACTAAACCTGATATAATTAACTTGATATAATCATATGAAGTACACCAATCCTAATCCAACTTTTAGCCAAACTAAACAACTAAATTATTTCCTAAATTTTGTCGGAAAGGCTTATATGATTGTTTTTTAATATTAAAATATCTTTTAAAGGGTTTTTTAGAAGACGCCTTATATGATTGTTTTTTAATATTAAAATATATATTGTTCAATTTCAGCTTAAAGGTTAAAGTTTGTGTCTAATGAACACACGCGGAATTGTAGAATTTTTTGGGTCGGAATATGATAAACAAAGGAGAGAAAACAGGGAGGGTCAATAATCTAAAGCTTGATTTTTTTAGTTGAAAATCAACGACAAGGTGAGATTTTGTTATATATAGTGTCATTTAAGGTGGAAACATTGAAGAAGTTTTCTCACAGTAATCCTAATAAATCAGGTCTTTTCAAGAACTTCTATGACTTTTACGATATCAACATACTCAAATATCACTCGAACCGATATTAGACGGAATCTTATTAACCCCAAAATGAGCTGAACAAAACTTGAACGAAATGACCTATCAATATTGTTTATTTTTTTATTTTTATTTTTTTTACCAAAGATGTCTTGGCCTAGTGGTTAAGATTGAGGTGCTGTGAACAATAGGTCACAGGTTCGAATCCCCCTTCCCCTTCTTTGTATTTTGTACTGCCTTCGTGGCTCATATAAATAAAAAAAAAATATTGTTTTTTTTTTTTTGACAACAGAACCTATCAATATTGTTAATGCGCATATACTTTTACAAACTTAAGTTGAAATTTGACTTAAAATAAGATACTACCTCGTGTTTTTTCGGCTCCACTAGTAAAAGGATAGAATCAGCTCGCTATTCAGCAGGCCATACTCACTGCAACAGCGTCACGTACTTTTGACAAATAAACTACAGATAATTGCAAGTTCGCAAATTGCAACCCAAAAGTTGAAGTCTCTTTTGGAGAATCCTGCATAGAGCAAGCGACTAGCGAGGAAGGGGTCAATGTCACAAGTTGTAACACGAGAATAGATACCCACTTGAACCGCGTGCTATAGAATCAGAAGAAAATTTTTCTTTCAAAGATGCTCACTTTATAACACAAAATGCAAATTGATTCTCCACTTCTTATGTGTTATGTCTATATGTTTGGCTGTTTGCTAATAAGTGGTCGAAGTTTGGTAGTTTAAATAAGTAATTTATTGGAAACTACTACCTCCGTTCTTTTTCTATTGCAATAAATAGAGTTTTCACGCTTGTCAATGCACAACTTTAACTATTAATATCTTTAATTACGTTTTTAGTAAAAAATTATACAAATATGATATTTTGAAAGAATAAATCGAGACGAATCTAACAAGATCCCACATGACTATATTTTCCCTTACGTAAAAATTACAAGAGATAGTGAAAGAGTGGTGAGTGAATAGTGTAAAAATCTCATTGCTGCAATAGAAAAAGAACTGAGGAAGTATATATTAATATACTTAATAGATTCCTAAAAATTAAGGTCAAACTTAGCTTTTAGAAATCTTTATATGAAGAATATTTTGGAATAGAGGAGTATTTTTGAAGAGCCAGTTTGAGAATAATACTTCCTCCATTATTGAAAGAGTACTAGAATATTTAGTTCTCACACGCTTTAAAGACCTTTTGTTTTTAGTTTATCTTTACCTAGTGCTTTGGACAAGTGGAAGCACCACCCAAAATTTTGATTTTTATAACTGGACCAAAGAACATTTTCTTACTTTGTTTACACTTGCTTTTGTATAATTGCTATTTTTTAATCACTAACTATTTTTTTTTGTTTTCGATGCCCTGAGCTATATTCCTAACTGAGTTAGCAAAAAAAGAATAGTCATTTATTCATATTATATATGCATACAAAATATTGTAGCTAGCTTAACTCTTCATTTTCATTATTAAAAATTCATAAGTACATTATTGTTATTATTATTTAAATAACCAAAGAAACAAGAGGGTGGTGGAGCGTTGGATATATAAATCTCTACCTTTAATACTTGGTGTCGTGGCCTTGTGGATATAAAATTAATATTGGCGATCTTTGAAATTTCATAATTGTAAGATAATGACATGGATATATTACATGTCACGTCGTATTATCAATGTTTGTACACGCTCTTTAATAATAATAGTAGATACTTTAATAGTATTTAATAAAAATTTTGGACAATAAATATTATGAAAATATAAAATGTCCTACGTGAGTACGTGACTATGTTTTTCTTTTTAAAAAACTAAGACATTGAATGGCACTCCCAAACTTCAAATTTATCATCATGTCAAATTTTATTTTTTAAAAAAACCAAACTTTAGTGATTATCGAAACATAAAAGAAACCTTCATCCAACCACGAGCTTTGCCCAATTAATATATGTTATAAACGCTATAATACATGAGTACGTGACTATGTTTTTCTTTCCAAAAAACTAAAGACATTGAATGGCACCACCAAACTTCAAATTTATCATCATGTCAAATTTTATTTTTTTTAAAAACCAAACTTTAGTGATTATCGAAACATAAAAGAAACCTTCATCCAACCACGAGCTTTGCCCAGTTAATATCTGTTATAAACGCTATAATATTTGTGACAATAATATAAGTGGTAGATTATATTGAGAAAGTAGTATAGTGAAATAAAAATATTATTGTCTTAATATAGCTAATAATTGTTTGTATTATATATATGTTGGTTTTTAAATACTATCGGCATTTCTCATCAAAGTATATATCCAACCACATATTTGGGGGGTGGGGGGTTTTAATAATCTATATGCATCTTCATCCTCGTCCAGTCGTCCTGTGCATGCATGCATACCAAGAATAAAGTTTCCAATGATTTAAATAAGAATATATTTCACTCCTATAAATGAACAACTAGTTTTTAGGCCTGGGCTATTCCCCAGGTACTTATTTATTAGTATTTTACATTGAAATTATAACACCAAATATTACTTCGTTTAGAGGTTAAGACATTAGTACACAAGCTTGAGGTCATGGGATCAAATCTTATACTATGCATATATAATCTATATTTTTTATTGTATGTGGAGTACATGAAGTCAAAACTCTAAGGGATAGCGCAACGTGGCACAGTTCCTTGTTGATGAACACCTTTTTATATATTAGTATAGATATACTAAACCTAACCAACGTTCTCCCTGTCCTAAAAAAAAAAAAAAAAAAAAAAACCAACGTTCTCATTCTCTCTTGAGAATCAGGTACCTTGACTAGGCCTCAAATTTTCTATAAAAGGGTAGAATTAGGTCATCAGTAAAACCCAAGCCTCTCAAAGTCTCAAACTAACAACAAACTAAGTTCAAACAAAACTCCCTAAATTTGCAAGCATGCAGTGTCCTCCTCAGCAATGTTATCCTCCTCACCATGCTGGTCCTCCATTTTTGCCAAGCCCCGTCTACGGAGGTCAGGTATACAATTCCGGTGGTAACGTGAATCATTCCGGCATGCAGACGAACGGCAGCATCGAAGTCGGAAACAGCCAGGCGAAATCCGGTGGTGTTGACATTGGTACCATTGGTGGCAATCTTGGCAATCAAGGTGGCCAGCAAATCACTGGAGATGTTACCTTAGGCAACATTGGTTGTGGTTCACATGCATGCTAAAAACTATCAAAGCTAAGGCCTAATATTTAAGCATTAAATAAAACTTCTGCAAGTTTAATTTGCAGACAATTTTTTTTTGGGTGCTACTTACTTGATTTGCAGATGTTATATAAAAAACCTGCTCACTTTTTAGTTTGTTAACTATGTTGATGTGCTACAACTATTTCGATGGTCAGCCATGGATTGTACTCATTATGGGTTATTGGTTAATATATGACTGAATAGTTGAGATAAGTCAAATTCAAATGGCATTTTACGTACGTCTTTTATTTGGAAGCTGGTTCATCTCTATTATATAAGGGAAGGGGGAGCTATGGTGTCCTCATTTGAAGAGACTATTTTACCCCCTTCCCTTTCTAAATTACAAAACCAATTTCAACCAAAACGAGACTTCAAAAAAAATGCCAGAAATACAATTATAACAATCAATCACAAGTCAACTCAAATCAATATAATTGCATAATTCACGTTATACAAATCACTCAAATGAGGAAACTTTATAAAAATAAGAAAATTCAATTACAAACTATGACCCATTAGCAATTACATACTCCGTTCCCAAGAACCATTTACAATTACATACTCAAAAAAATTACTAATACACTACAACGTCAATACAAATTACAAACTAAGACAAACATACAATTTCAATGGGGAGATTCACATTTGTCCATTGGCGATTTGCGAACTTCTAAAAAAGGTACATAATTCTTTTTAATCTTGCAAGTTATTTCAAATTAGTTGAAAAAAAACTAACAACTCTTATATTCGAATTACATGAATAATTTAAGTCTGTATTGTATAGTATAAATTTCGAAATAATTATTTAAAAAATCAGTACATGATTGTAACAAAAAAAAGACATAATAAAATATAAATCAATTTCGAATACAATAACATTGACACAAAAATCAAACTAAAAAATGGAATTACACTAATTTGCCAAAATAAATAGTGAAATTGAAAACCAATGAAAACGATTGATTTTACAGAAATTTCTTATGAATAATTTAAAACCCAGAAAAAGGAGTACAAGAAGTATGAATAATTAAAAACCCAGAAAAAGGAGTAGAAGACGTCTTGAAAAAAAAAACACAAAGAGAAATAAAAAGGAAAAGTGGATGATTCAAGAACTTCAGCCACAAATTTCTTAAAAAAATTATCTTCACAAATAAAATTTCAAATAAAATGTATCCGGATCTTTGAGAAATTTAGTTGACAATTACATTTTTGGGACGAAATCAGGAACATAAAACGTAAAGACTTACCTGCAAATTTGAGGCCCCCCATTTAATTCGTCAATCAAATAAACTCCAATTTCAACCCCATTCCCACGAACGTTTTGAACATTACCACCCGATCGAAATGAAAACCTAAAAAGACCCACAAAAACAGAGATCAAAATTACCCTAAAAATCAATGGAGCGTTGATGGGGTTAATTTTGACACCAGAATTGGCTTATTAATATGGTGTTTGCTGTGAATATGAATATAAAATCTCAATCTTTTTTAGTGAGATATGAAAAATCGTGAGGATGAGGAGATGAGTCGCTCTAATTTTTTGAGGGAAGGGAAGATATAAGGTTGTAGGTGGGAAGATGAAAATGTGGAAGATTAGATGAAAAAAAAAGTGAGATACATCAGTCATATGGGTATATGGGGTGGATAGTCATATGGTAGGTAGGATTGATAGTCATATGGGTAGGTGGGTAAAATTATTTGGGTTTGTTACTTGCATATAGGTGGCTTTGTGGCTTTTGGCTACAATATTTTTTTGACTATTAACAAACAACTAACGTTAATCATACTCAGTTAGCTATAAGTGAAACAACAATATTACATAAAATCATGAAAAAAAATTATATTTATCTTGGCTCCTCTGTACATGATTTGGCATGAACCTCAATCCATATCAATCTTGATTAGCAGTATTTATCTCCTCTTTACATGGTTTCGATACTGAGTAACAGTTATGCCCAAAAATATCGTCGCACGCATCGCGTGCATAAAAAACTAGTAAGAATAATGATAGAGAATATAGTGCGTTTTTCGTCTTCACTAGACCTGATATGCGAAATGATCAATTTCCTATTTCTAATTCAACTTGTAAACCATTAGATTTTGATGTAAACAAAAAATTGGCCTGATGCAATTCACAAACTATTATAGTCAATATATTAATAATAACCTTACTCGAAAAAAAAAATTATAAAAACCAAAGATGGAAATGATATATATATACAAGTAATACAACCCTAAAGAAGCTAAACAGGGAAATATTAAGTAATAAATAAGCATTAATTACATTTATGACGGATTTGACGCGTGATTATGTCATAAGTTACTAAATGAATACTATTTTAGGAAATATATTTAATGTTTATTTGCAACCCTAAGAACTGCATATACCAAAAATCCAAAAGTAAAACTAAACGACTTTTAAGTTAAAATGCCGGGAACCAACCTCTAATTGGAATGTTTTATTTATAATCAATGATATCTAAGAATTTATGTTATTATTGGTTCAAATGATCCAATAGTCCCATATAATCTACACCAATGTTGTGCCCCTAAAAAAAAAGGATATTTAGTGACCGTTCATGAGCGTATACATTTAAGAACTTACTTCCTCGTTCATATTAGAGGTGATCAACTTGGGCTGGGCTCGTCCCGAAAATTAGCGGGTTTTGGGGGAATATAATTCAGCCCATGGTTTGAGCCCAACCCAATTTTGAGAAAATAAGTCGGCAATAGGTAGCCTAAATCTGAAAATTTAGGTTTAATTTCGGCCCGACCCAAAACTGGCCTGAAAGCCTACCCGGTCTGGCCCAAATTAGTGGGTTCTTAGCAAAATTTTTGGCTAGAGGCTTTACCCGGCCCAAAACAGGCCATTTTTTGGGCCAAAGCCTGACCCGACCCATGATCACCTCTATTTCATATTAATCACAATATTTGAATTTTTATACTTTTCACATACTTTCCTTTGACTTGATATATACACTTTTAAGATATCATAATTTTACTTATTGTTAAGATGGAGAAATACTGGTTCTCATATTATCAACTCGATCACATGAATGATACCCTTTCATAACTTGATTATCATGGGGTTTATATAGGAAGCCATAACCTAAATATAATTAATTAGGTCACTATAACATGCTAGAACCCTAAACATACCCATAACTCTTAACATTTTTTTTTGAAAGGACCCAAAACTCTAACATAACTCTAATACTTATTGATAATTTGAAATATTGATGGGTAAAGATATGTGTCAGGAGATACGAAACTTTACATACTACGTACAATTAATATAGAACGTAGGTATGTTGCAATTTTACCGAGAGTCAGCTACCTCCTACTCTTTATAGTCCTCTAACAAAAGGATAGAATCAACTCATTATCAATCAGGATACTCACTCTATTGAATTAAGAATATACTAGTATTATATGCACACGATGCGTGGATCAATTTAAAAAAAAAATTATTATATACTCCAATCGTACTATAGTGTTATGATTTCTCTTAAAATGTGAAAGATTAATAGTTAGATGAATCTAGATATATTAATTCGCTAATGCAAAAAACTAACAAAGGTTGTGAGTAATTTTTAATATTAATTTTTTGTAAATGAATTTAGATATATTAATTCTTAAGATTTATTGAACATAGAACATTACACATATTTTTATTTTCAATAACAAACTACTTACCTGATTAACAGTAAAGTATCCGCAAATTTGAGAATGCCGTAGTTGAGAATGTCGTATTTGAGAATGTCTTGAAGCTCCAATCTATGAAGAAAACTAATTTTTTTTGGTTTGGAGTTTGTGTTATGGAAAAATTTAATTTTGAGTTTGAATTTGAGTTGTCTATGTAATGAGAATGCCTTGTATTTTTTTTGCTATTGTATGTGGTATTAATGTTTGGTAAGTTCTTGATTATGAATCTTTTTTATTGGCAAGTTTATGTGATTGAACTTTTATATGAGTTGATTGGGTTTAATAGAGATTTGATTGATTTTTTTTTGGTAAGTTTATGAGTTAAATTGGTTTTGATTAACAGTTAGAAGCTGTGTGTGGAAATTTGGAATCTAATATTTATATTGTGGAGGGGCAATTAAGTAAATTCCAAGGGGGACACCATTGCTCCTCCCTTGGCTTATATAATAGAGATACTATCGATCATATGGTGATAATTATTCTTGATGACGACTAATATGAAAAAGAAGAACTAAAATAAAAGGAGAGCATCATGTAAAAGAATAAACTTGTTTGACAAAGCGTGAATCTTTACCTGTGAACTACAGTAAATTGCAACCCAAAATTTTAGAAGGGTAGACTTGAATACGTGATACCAATCAGGCAATCACATGCATAGAGCAGGATAGGCCCGCCATCCATATAACAATTTGTAGCAAAAGATGCCCATTTGAACCGTGCAAGAGAATAAAAGCAATTTTCTAAGATGCCCACCTAGTTGTAAATCACTATTGGTGATAAAACTAAATAAACAAAATATTGTGTGATTTATAATTAAGAAAATAGGAACAATCATATAAATTTCCTACAAATTAGGGTCAAAACCGGTAATAGACATTGAATAAGTAAATACTTAATTCGTTGTGGAACTGAAATTAAATTTGAAGGGTAAAACAATCTCCAGTCTTGTTTGTTTGTACTATAATTTGTGTTATTTATTTTTATTGTGTTATATCAATTATATAATATTCTGCTTTTCTTTCTATTAAAAAAATGTTGAGTAAACAGGATGTTGTGGACCAATAATATTGTATTGCCCATATGTTGTACAAAAAATGAGACACTAAGATAGAATAGCCCTCTGTAAACAATATTAGCTTCTTTTTTAATAGTGCAACATTTTGTTTTCACACGTTTCTTGGAGACTTTTTGTTTTTGGGTTCCTCTTTGTACAGAGGTAAGTTGTTTTTTTTGCCAAGTACAAGAACATGTCAAATGATGACCAACTCAATAAAAAATCTAAGTTGATAATGGTTGAAGCCCCAATATTAGTTTTATACTCTATCATGTCCCCTCACGAGTCACGCCATTACGCGAGATCCCATTGGGCTTGAAGTGTGGTTGTTGCACAGGCCTGCCTCAGGAGGGGTTGAGATTCGGACCCGTGACCTTATTATTGTCACGTTGGCTCTAATACCATATCAAAGGACCAAATCAACCAAAAGTTTAAACGGGTGATTGAAGCCTTAGAATTAGTTTTTCTCTATTAGAACGAGCTCGGTCAAATTGTCTACTCTCAGGGTTCATCCCAATTCATAATAGCCCTCCCAACTTTTTTCGATCCCACCGCTCATCATTCTCTCCATGAGAATCAAATCTCTATTACTAGAGGAGATGAAGAGAAGTTACCACTATGCATCTTCATCTTCATCTTCATCTTCATCCGCGTCCTCATATATATATGTACAGCATGCATATGCATTATCAAGAATAAAGTTTTGAATGATTAAGATAGGAATATATTACAATTCTATTAGTTAATGAACAACATACTAAACCTAATCAACGTTATTCTCATTATTTCATGAGAATCAGGTACCTCGGATGAGGCCTCAATTTCTCTATAAAAGGGTAGAAATAGGTCATCAGTAAAACCCAAGCCTCTTAAAGTCTCAAACTAACAACAAACAAAACTAAGTTCAAACAAAACTCCCCAAATTTGCAAGCATGCAGTGTCCTCCTCAGCATGTTAGTCCTCCATTTTTGCCAAGCCCCGGCTACGGAGGTCAGGTATACAATTCCGGTGGTAACGTGAATGATTCCGGCATGCAGACAAACGGCAGCATCGAAGTCGGAAATAGCAAGGCGAAATCCGGTGGTGTTGACATTGGTTCCATTGGTGGCAATCTTAGCAATCAAGGTGGCCAGCAAGTCACTGGAAATGTTACCTTAGGCAACATTGGTTCATGCTAAAACTATCAAGGCCAAGGCCTAATTTTTAAGCATTAAATAAAACTTCTGCAAGTGTGTTATATAAAAATCTGCTCACTTTTTAGTTTGTTAACTGTGTTGATGTGCTACAATTATTTTAATGGTCAGCCATGGATTGTTGTCATTATGGGTTAATATATGACTTAATACGTAATAGTTGAGAAAAGTATTGGAAATGGCATCTTACCTCTTTTATTTACCAGCTGTTTCATAAGAATAATCTACATTGGTTAATGATTAATTTTCACAAGATCTGATATGCGAAATGATTAATTTCCTGATTCTAACTCAACTTGTAGACCATAGATTTTGATGTAAACGAAAAATTAACCCGAAACAATTCACAAACTATTATATTTAGTCAATATATTGATAAAAACAAAAATAGTAAAACTAAATGACTTTTAAGTTAAAATGACCAGAACCAAACCTAATTCGAATGTTCTACTATTTATAATCACTAATAACTAAGAATATACTTCTTGCGTTCTGAAACAAATAAAAGACTTGTCTCTTTTATGTGAGAGTTTTTTGGTAGAAGTATTTCAGTACGAAGGAAGTAATTTTACTAGTTTTTTTGAAAGAAAGTAATTTTACTAGTTCAAATGATCCAATTGTCCCATATAATCTCTACTAATGTTGTGCTAAAAAAAAAACCTAAATGACTTTCAAGTTAAAATGACCAGAACCAAACCTAATTCGAATGTTATATTTATCACAAATTCTTGGATGTAACTGTTACACCATAATTTATGGTATAACAACTCACAAACCACCGCTTCTTTTGTAAAAAAAAAAAAACTCAAATGGCATGAAATAAATGACCAATTTACATGAGATTCATGTCATTATTTTGTATAGTCCATGTCATTCTTGTTGAAGTGTATGTCATTACGCATGTTACTCAATAAGTTATGGTGTATGTTACTCAATAAGTTATGGTGTAACATGTTACACCCAAGACACACTCTATATTTATAATTACTAATAACTAAGAATATATATTATTACTACTAGTTCAAATGATCCCATTGTCCCATATAATCTCAACTAATGATCCAGTCATGTGGGATTTTTTAGATTCAACTTGATATACACTTTTAAAATATCAACTTATTATAATTTTACTTATTGTCAAGATGGAGAAATACTTTTTCTCATATTATTAACTGATCAAATGAATGATACCCTTTCATAACTTGATTACATCATGGATTTATATAGGAATATAGGATGCCATAACCTAAGTATAATAGGTTTAGTGCAGTAGAACATACAAGAATTCTAAATATACCATAAGGCATAACTCTAATACTTATTAATGATTTAAGATAATATTAATGGGTAAAGATGTGAGTTGGGAGATATGAATTTTACATGTTGCAATTAATATAGAACATAGGAAATGTATTGCATATTTACTAAGAGATGGCTACCTCCTACTCTTTTTGATCCTCTAAGAAAAGGATAGAATTAGCAAACCATCAATCAGGATTCAGGATACTTTGAATTAAGAATACATACTATCGCTCTAGCTCTTTTTCTGATGGAAAAAATGTTTAAAATATAAAATTGAGCAAAATTATTTTCTTAGCTCCCCCAATCCAAGGATATGTACGTCAACTACCTTAACTAAAAATATTATTGTATATTATTAAATGTATGATGATGACATATTGACATAATGAATAGAGCTAGTGAAACCAATCGAATATAAAAAAAAGCACCATATGGAGATCAGAATAGCATCTTTAATGCACTTGAGCAACTAGCTATTGAGTGGCTCCAATAATACTCCAAATCATTATGTGCTATATATATGGTGAAGAAAAACAACTGTGATAAATACTTATAAAAATTTAGAAAAAAAAGTTAAAAGTTTTGAAATAAAGAAAAAGCTAAGTTAATACAATAATATTTGTAGATAAGTAACTGAGAAAAATTGTATAATTATTGTACACTATTTCTATAATTGTCAAGGCTTTGAAAGGAGTCATAAGACTTTAATGTTTTTGTTATTTTTATGACTAAAGTTGTAATGATGTGTCGGATTAGAATAAATACTAACTTTCCGTTATTGATGTCACGTGTTTAAAAATTGTGATGATTATTATTTTTAATGACGACTGATATGAAAAAGAAGCACTGAAATAAAAGGAGATTGTCATGTAGAAGAATAAACTTGTTTGACAACGCGTAAACCTTTACCTTTTAGACTACAGAAAATTACAACTCAAAATTGTAGAAGTGTAACGTGATACCAATTACATATATAGAGCAGGATAGGTCGATCGTCCATGTAACGTAACAATTTGTAGCAAAAGATGCCCACTTGAACCGTGCAAGAGAACCAAAGGAATATTTTTTAGGATGCCCACTTTACAATATTTGTAAATCACATTGGTGATAAAACTAAATAAGTAAAATAATCGTACCTATGATTTATATTTGAGTTTTTTGTCAAGAGGGACCTTTTAAAACATTTTAGTTGTGAGCAGGGACCCAAAAAAAAATTAATTGTGAGACAGTACCTTTTAAAATATTTTGGTTGTTATTTGGGACCCGAAACCCATTTTCCCAAGATAAATGTCAACATTCCTAAGATTGACTTCATTTAGCTCCCCCCTCTCTTTCCTAAACCTCACGCGTGAAACCCAATTCCCCTCTTTTTCCACTCTCTCTCCTCCTTCATCACTTCCTTAAACCTATCTTTCTTTCTCTTTCCACCAAAACACCGGGGGTTTTAATGGAGAGTGGGATGGGAGAAAGAGGTCGGGGTTCACGCGTGAGAAGTAAGAAAAATGGTGGTCAATTTAAGTGAAAAAGGTGGGTCAATGCCGGAATGTTGACTTTTATGCCGGAAAATGAGTTTTGGGTCCTAAATAACAACCAAAATATTTTAAAAGGCCTCATCTCACAATTAATTTTTTTTTGGGTACCTGCTCACAACCAAAATGTTTTAAAAGGTCCCTCAAAAGTTCTTTATATTTTAATAGGAACTTTTATAATTCATTTGTTCTGTTTTAAATTAAACGTAGGGCCGGCCTTGACACAAGGATTAATTTAGGAGAGGAGAGAGATACAGAGAAAGAAAAAGATGGACCCATGCGATGAGGAGAGAGATAGAGAGAAGTGAATACAAAATAAAGTAATGTCTCATTTATTTTGAAACGACCTAAAATGGTAAGTGTGTTATTTATTTTAGAATAGAGAAAATATAAATTTCCTAAAAGTTATGGTCAAAATCGATAGGTTATAGACATTGAATAAATGAGTATGATGATTGTTGTGGAACTGTGAAGTAAGTTTGAAGGGTCCAAAATACTCTATCTCATTTGTTTGTATTGTTTTACTTATTTTTATTATTTCATCAATTATTTAATATTTCCATTTTTTCTATAAAAAAAGTTGATTAAACTAGATAATGTGCACATATATAATAAAAAAAATGAGATAGAAAATTTGGACTACGATAGACTAGCGCTTTCTAAAATAATATTGACTTTTTTCTTAATAGTGCAACATTTAGTTTTCACATTTTGGAGACTTTTTGTATTTGAGTTACTCTTATAAAGTTAGCATGTATTTTATCCCCAAATATACAAACGAGCTCGGTCTCGCCTAAAAGGAACCCAAGCTTACCTCCAAAACCACCCGAACTCTCGTTTTCACCAGGACTTGGAGTTTAACCTGCAAAATGAACTTATAAGTACCTTGAACCAAGAAGAAGCCTTATGGCTTGCTAAGAGTATACTCCAGAGAATAGGGGAAGGGGATAGAAACACTAGGTTCTTTCATAGAAGTGTCCTTATTAAGAGAAGCTCTTCTCGTATTCTATGTCTACGTGATGATGTTGGTAATGAGGTTAGTGATCCCGAGGGAGTTAGGACTCTAATTCAGGATTTCTATAGAAGCTTGTATTCTACGGAAATAAGGTGGAGTGAGAGAAGTGTGAACCCTAGTTGCTCGGATGCTATTTGTATCGTTGGGGAACCCACTCAGTTAGAGATTAAACAAGCCCTTTTCAGTATGCAACCCCTCAAGGCCCCGGGACCAGATGGGTTCCACCCTATATTCTTTCAAAAAACATGGCACTTGACTGGGGGGGAAATTTGTAGGAATGTCCAATCATGGTTCAAGTCTAGGTGTATTCTGGATAACCTATGACATGCGCTGATTTGTCTCATCCCAAAGCAAGACTCTCCGAAAACCGTTAAGCAATTTAGACCCATCAGCCTTTGTAATACGCTCTATAAACTCCTCACTAAAATCCTTGTTCTTAGGCTCAAACCTTTAATTCCTGAGTGGATATCACCAAATCAAAATAGTTTCATTAAGGGGAGGGGTCCGGAGATTAACTTAGTAGTGGTATCGGAAGTTCTCCATTCCATGAGTAAGAAAAGAGGGAAATGGGGTTGGTTCGCTCTTAAGATAGATCTTGAGAAAGCCTATGATCGAGTTGCGTGGAGTTTTGTAAGGGATTGTCTTAAGCATCATAACCTAGATGAAGGTTCGATTGAGCTAATCATGGATTGCATATCCAAAGCATCTTCTTCTGTTTTGATAAATGGGCGTAAATCGGAAACAATTCTTCATTCGAGGGGCCTCCGTCAAGGAGACCCTATGTCGCCCTATTTATTTAATATTTGCCTTGAAGCCCTATCCTAGTTGATCCATCAAGCATGCCATAATAACCAATGGACCCCCTTTGGCGTGGGTAGGAGTAAGGTGCCAGTGTCTCATTTAATGTTTGCTGACGACCTGTTACTCTTCGGTAGGGTAGATGAAACGGCTGCTTTCACGATCAGAAACACCCTCGATCATTTCTGTGCTATATCGGGTCAAAAGATTAATGAAGGGAAAAGCAAACTCACTTTCTCTCCAAACACATCGGAGGATTTACGAACCCTCCTACAGGAAACCCTTAATGTGAAAGAGAGCCAGGATTTAGGTCTTTACTTGGGCCTGCTCATCTCTCATAAAAGACAAACAGAACGCAGGTGCAATTCATTGTGGATAAAGTGAGGGCCAGACTAGCTAAGTGGAAAATGAGCTATTTATCTAAGGCGGGGAGGTTGTGTCTTATCCAGTCCACCCTATCCACCATCCCTACTTATTACATGCAAGCTACTGACCTTCCAGCTCAAACTCGTAAAGACATAAACCAAATATGTAACAACTTTTTGTGGGGGGAGGAAAACCAGAAGAAGAAACTTCATTTGATACGCCGGGAAACCACCTTCCTTCCAAAGGCCCAGGGGGGCTCGGCATTAGGGAGCAAGGTAGGATGAACTTAGCTTTTATGGTCAAGTTAGGATGGAAGATGTCCCAAGAACCCTTTAACCTCGCCCAAGAGTGTATTAAATCCAAGTATATCCATAGAGACAGGGCTACAAAATTTTCTAATGGGTCGCATGTGTGGAAACTAATTAGTAAAGGGTGGGATTTGCTTCATAATAAGTGTCTCTGGAACATTGGTAATGGGAAAACCATTAACTTCTGGTTTGATGACTGGTTGGGGATAAGTCCGCTAAGAAATCACATTATAGGGCCTTTAGAGGATGGGGAGGAACATTTAGTGTTAGCTGACTTAGTGGCTGAAGGAAATTGGGATGTGTCAAGGGTTTCAATCCACCTACCCGATGATTTCATAGATAGAATCCTAAGTATACCCATACCATCCATAAACCGCAACGACCTGTTGATCCCGACCTTTGTTACTCACAAGGGTTTTTTTCTAGCATTGGCATATAAAGCCCAGGTACCCCCTATAAACCTCACCATTGATATTTCTTGGTTTTGAAAAGCGCGGATGGAACCCAAGCTGAAATTGTTCTTTTGGCTCCTGTGGCATGATCGTCTCCCCCATAGGAAACTCCGATCCTCACAATTAGAAAGATCATTCAATCCCCAATGTGCCTTAGATGCCTTACCTTCCCTGAGGATTCCCAGCATGTAATTAGACTGTGTAGAGAGTCGAAAGACCTTTGCCTCCTCACCCCAGACCTTTCTATCCCTTCCATGTCCTTCCATTCTTGGCTGGAGCTAAATTTAGAGTCTACCATCCGTTTTAAGGGAATAGAGTGGGGGACTATCTTCCCTTATATATGTCATGAAATATGGAAAGACCGAAACAATAGAATCTTTAAAGTGGCCTCTGCTACTGAGCCCAACAATATAATATCCAAGGCTCTTGTTAATGCGCGGAAGTTTCTCTTGGCCATGCCTAATCTTATTAATTTGAACATTGCTCAAACTGAAAACCATTCGGGGTACACCCTCCCGAGTCATTGTTTTTCCATGCATGTGGACGCTTCCTTTGTTAGCACACTTATACCTTCGGGTTTGGGGGGGGGGTTGTTAGGGACTGTCAGGGGAATTGGACCTTGGGATTTCAGAGGAAATGTTATGCTCATGATGCACTTTCAGCTGAGTTATTGGGTATTTATGAGGGCCTCTAACTCCTTCATCAGATTTTATATTCAGATTGCTGGTTCGTGGTGGAGTTACTACACAACCTTGAGGTGTCTGACAGGTATTCCAATATTGTTTTCTTGTGTAGAAAGTGGTGGACCCTGAGGCCGAGCTTGAAGATTGAGTTCCGTGCGAGGAGCAGGAACAAGTGTGCGGATACGATGTGTAACGCCCCGACTTTCATACATCCTTATTAAGTTAATTAATCAAGATTATCAGCGGAAGACTTAGCTTAGTCGGCGCGTTACCGCCGTACTTTCCACTAGGGGAAAATACAAGGCGACATTTAACATTAACTTACTGGGACATTACTTTGGTTTGCCACTCTTTAAAGAAACACTATAATAATAGACTAATATTTTCTAAAAAAAATTCGGTAGAGTTTCCTTTGTAAATTGGACAACCCAAAATGGGAAAATGTTTCAGAAACCTGTTACAGATAAAATATTTCCAAATCCATAACTCAAAGCTTTCGCGGAGCAGCAGCTAAAGAGAATCAGGAGCACTATTGCTCATCCAGAACTAGAAATAAAACTAAACCATTAATTATTATCTAATACAAAGTGGAACGTCCTCGCCTCAAAAGAAACGTAAAACAATCATAGCTGAACTCTTAGCAAGTAACTGCTTCTACCTTGGAAAAGATGCTCCAGAACTTCAACCTGAATACTATTGTAACACTGCCACCCACCAAGTGACAGGCCAGAGTAGTGACAAAACAAAATATTGACATACACATCAGCACAATGCTGAGTACTAACCCATAAAACATTCTTAAAACATGCTTTGGTGTCTACGACTCTCACATACTCAACATGTTCACATCGTTCATAACCATATCACAACAACTTAGCAACATTCACATAATCCATTATCATTCATCATGTTTCATGACCTTTAAGTACTTTCAGAAATCATAGCAGAGTCGTAACATCATCATATATAGTTCTCTCATATCAGAGTGGAAGACATACTTTCATATCAACAGAAATTCATGAAACATATAATTTGAATCATTCAGTTTATCATAAATCATTATCATCTTTCATTCACTTCACTATCAGAATACTTTTACTTAACTCTATCGTGTTTCATTTCTCTCGTATCATAGATATATTCCATAATCCTAATTGTAATTATAAAAAGTAATCTTAAACTCAACATAGTCATAGTCATATTCATAACGTAGTAATGATCGTACTTCCGTAACAACATAGTTATTTCATAGAATTCGTTCATAACATCACTAATCATCATATTCGTAAAACATTCCACATCTCCTAATCCAAACATCGATAACATAATGTGTGAAATCATAAAACATAATCGCAATCATAATCATACTTTTGTAACATCAAGGTCATCATACTTCATAGCATTAAATCATAAAATCATCTACATAACAAATATTTCGTTTCATATCATAAGCTTCATCATTATCTTTTCACCTTAGTTAGTCATATGGGTAACTTGATTAACATCCGAGCTTTGTAAAATAAGAAAGAGCATGCCTTTAATAAGGGAAGGACAACATAAATTACTTCATAACATATCATATCTGTTCATATCATGTCATAAGCTTTATCATTATCTTTTCATTTACTTAATCATTTTGGTAACTTGGCAAGTATATCAGAAGGGATGTCTCCCCATAACTTACAGAAAGGCGGCCACAACATAGGTGACACTTTCATTGCCCATATTTTTAACAGAAAGGCAGCCACATCATAGGTGACACTTTCGGTGCCCAGATTATTTTTAACAGAAAGGCGGCCACATCATAGGTGACACTTTCGGTGTCCAAATTACTTTTAACATGGTTACTGGCGAGTATAAACTTGCGTGACGTCTCCCACCTTGCGATGATCCTCAAGGAGTACTCTCCCTTGTTGGATACACCGCTCGCACCAAAATAGAGTAGGAACATAACTTGCGGTACCCCTCAAGGAGCACTCTCCCTTGTTGGGTGTACGGCGGGTGCGAAGGTACGTGCACGACCAGAAAGTAGATAATAAGCGTAACATTATACTGCCAGAACCTCTTTCACTTTCTTTTATCATGTTCCATTTATTTAGCATTCACCAGCATAAGCCTTAGATCTTTCATGAATCATACTTGAGCATCAATAACTCATATGATCATCATATATGTAAGCATTTATGAAACTCGTTCGAAAAATAATTTAAGTATCCCACAATCCATATAAAGAATCACATCACAAAAATCTTAACATAATTACAAACATCATTTCACAAATACATTTCAAAGGGGATCGTGAGTGTTAGCAATAGATGTTACTTTCTATACTTTCAGATCGTTTCATAATGATCATAACGTAAATTTTACATAATCGGAAATTGTAAGCATATCTCGTACCTTTAAGTACTTTTATGAATAACAACAGAAACATATCAGAAGCATAGCAGAAACATAGCAGTCTTTTCGTATCTCATATCGTTTAAGAGCCATTCATACTTTCAGATGGTTTCAGAATTAAAAGGTATACTTTAACATATTCAGAATACATGAACATATATCATAGCAAACATTTCATACTTCGTCATTCATAAGAACAAGAGTCATCTTTTCACACTTTTCGATCCCTTATGAGACAGAAAGTACTATTCCATACTACATCCATATAATAAGCTTATTAGTGATATAGGTCACATATCCGACTATCGTCATTAAACATCATTCAACTCTATATAACTCTCACGATAGTCCAGTGATATACTTTCTTAGCTTTCCAACTTACTAAAATATAATAATGAACCTGATGTAGTTAACAAATGTACTGTAAATGTCATATAATACCAAAATTGTCTGAAAATCAATAAATCATCTCATTTCATCTTTAACCCATACATCTTTTCAGCCTCGTGTACGAATACTTAACCATCATATTGAACACATCTCTCCATAAGGATGATTAAGCGATTCACTAAAATCAATTAACGAGTAACTTAAGGTCTCTTCACCAGGTAATGTCCAATAATCCCTCTTTAGCAACCGTAGCACACCATAAATTAGTCTAAATTCCATAAATAGTACGGTTTTAAGCCAATGAAAGCGTCATAATTCACAAATATAAGTTTACTAGGAAACCAATAGAATGACTTCTAAAACATTGAGTACTACTGTTATTAGAGTTCACCTAAATCAGTTCCCTCAACGCAATCAATTTCATCAACCCAACCTAATCTATACTTATCTCCAATCTCCTCAAGGATTAATATTAACCAAGTCTTACAGATTTATTCAAGTAATACAAAAAAAATAGCATAGTTGTGATACTTACAACAACTCAATCAATCAAGACATCAACAATTAGTACTTAAATTCAGGATCCATAATTTCAATATTGACTTTTATTATGAGGAAAACAAGAGGAGGAGAAAAGAGGGGTGTAGTACCAACAAGACACTGCCGGAGTACCGACGTCCTTGGTCCACGGTGGTCGGCCAGCAACCACGGCAGGGCAGCAGCGAAGGACGAAGAACAGGGGAGCTAGCACAGTAGCAGCAGCACCGTGCGAGGGGGCTGCGTGTGCGGCGAGACGTCAGGGCTACCGACGCAGGTCGCCGACGAGAGGAGGAGGGAGGAAGATGGCGGAGTGAGCGAGAGAG
The DNA here is from genome assembly GCA_947648045.1 of Beta corolliflora. NCBI lineage: Eukaryota > Viridiplantae > Streptophyta > Magnoliopsida > Caryophyllales > Amaranthaceae > Beta > Beta corolliflora. The sequence continues at coordinate 188,326 of CANSZD010000525.1, read as the reverse complement.
AAGGGTGAGGGTTTTGGGGTTTTGGGTTTTTCACACGGAGGACAGAGAGAAATGGGGTTTGAGGTTTCTTTGGGTGTGAGAAAATAACAAGAGAGAGAAAGAATTTAAAATTCATTTGGTTATTTAAAAATCCAAAAATATATTATTCTTATCTTTATAAAAAAAATTAATAAACACATTACAATATTTTAATTTAAAACTCATACTCTAACTCAAATAAAATAAGATTTTTTTTTTATAATATAATTAACTTAATAATTATAATTATCGCTAATTAAAACGCTTTTAAGGATCGGGGTATTACACGATGGCTAGAGCCGCTAGACTTTCGAATATAGAATGCAATGTAACTAGGATGTTTCCCACCCCCCCTAGTTATTGTATGAACTATGCTACTATGGTTTGTAACTGATCATTATTTCTATTTATTTAAGCTCCATGTTCACCAAAAAAAAAAATCGTCCACTATCACGAGTCAACCTAATTAATAATATCCCTCCACTTTTTCCCCACCACTCATGCTCGATCTCCAATATGAGAATCAAATCTCTACTACTAGTCTACTAGGGAGGAGATGTAGACAGGCCCGTTCCTGACATTTTAGAGGCCCTGGGGCAAACTAAGAAATATGGGCCCTTCATAATGTCAACTACTATTCTCGACATATATTGATTTAAATATATTAATGGTCAAAGTTATATTAGAAATTTAGAAATGGTTTTTTTAGCTAATGAAATCTAGATTTATTTTAGCTTATATATTTTTTATAAGATACCCACTAGATTGATGGTTATATTATTATAATATATCTTCCTAAATTAAGTCAATCTTGCTTTTTATATTTATCACGTTATCCTCATTGATGCGTTGTCGGTTGGAGTTTGATTGGATTACGGAATTGCGTAAGATCTTTGGCCTTTTTAGATTACTTTTTAAATATTTCTTTGGGTTTGAAATGTGTAAAAAGAAAACCACATTCGTTTTTTAACAGTTCCACTTCGATTCATACAATTTTTGTAAAATAGAACTTTAGAAATTAATATACATTGAGATAAATCTAATGACATTTTATGTTAACATATGTTCTTATATACTTTTAGTAACTTTATCCTTTTAGTAACTTTTAATTTTTTTTTTCTTTGGGTTTGAATTGTGTAAAAAGAAAACCCCTCCCTTTTTAACACCTCCACTTTGATATTCACCTTTTATCAATACACTACTTTATTAACATGTATTATCTTTAACTATCTTACTTTATCGATTCATACAATTTTTGTAAAATAGAACATTAGAAATTAAGACACATTGAGATAAATTTAATGACATTTTATATTAACATATGTTCTTATATACTTTTAGTAACTTTGTAGTTGAAGTGGGGCAAATGAATAATTTCAAAATAGAAAGGGATAGGAAATAGCAAAATGAACAAAGTTAATCTCTATTATATATGGGAACTCCTGACCTTTTGGTGTCCACTCTAAAATCAATTAACATATACTCAGAGACGGGCCTGGATATGCATGCAGTGATGCACGCACATAAGGACGAGGATGAAGTCATGAAGATGCATATAACGCACTCGTTTTGTTTTGTCACTTGTCAGAGTATGCTTCTATTTAAAAATTTGAGTGGTACCAATATTCGTCCTAAGCTCTGGGGAACATAACCTACATAAATTAGTTAACTCCCATCACACGATTATCTCTATAGAGAATGATCAGGAGATAGCACAGTGGTAACGTTACTAACGTACTTCCTCTACATCCAGGCTCGTCCCTGAGCCTGGGCAGGAGGAGCGCCCGCCCATGGCCCAGGGAGAAAAGACCCAAATTACTGGTTAGTAATCTGCAATTGATATAAAACAAATCTGCACTAATTACATATAAGAAGCGTTGAGTTGGGTCAACGGTTTACTAAATGAGACAATGATGATTCTGTATCTCTCGGTCTTTCCATCCCGGGTTCAAATCCCACCTAAGGTGGTTTTCATTTTTTCAATTTTTTCTTTTTTCTTTTTTGGTTTTCTTTTGTTTTAAATGATTTTAATAGCTACCTAATCTTTTGGTTTTCTTTTGTTTTAAATGATTTTAATAGCTACCTAATCTTTAGTAAGTGGGGTTTTTCCCCTTCTCATATAGAGTACTAGTATCTTTTGCATGTGATGCGTGCGTGACATCATGTGACGTGTGTAAGTGATTTTGTGGAAGTTTTTAATTTAATCGTCATTCAAGTAATATTGTTCTATTTTTGTTTTTACTGGTGCCTATGTAAGATGTAATTGCTTTGCGGTTGTAGGGATCCTTTTTTTTTTTTAAAAGAAAGAATGCAATTAGTAATTTTGATTGATTATTAGGGGTATTTTGGGTAGAGAGGATGGACACCAAAAGGTCAGGAGTTCCCATATATAATAGAGATTAACTTTGTCCATTTTGCTATTTCCTATCCCTTTCGATTTTGAAATTATTCATTTGCCCCACTTCAACTACAAAGTTACTAAAAGTATATAAGAACATATGTTAATATAAAATGTCATTAGATTTATCTCAATGTGTATTAATTTCTAATGTTCTATTTTACACAAATTATATGAATCGATAAAGTAAGATAGTTAAAGATAATACATATTAATAAAGTAGTGTATTGATAAAAGGTGAATATCAAAGGGAGGGGGTTTTCTTTTTACACAATTCAAACCCAAAGAAAAAAAAAATTAAAAGTTACTAAAAGAATAAAGTTACTTGGTAGGTGCAGATTTGTCGTGTGCACCTAACCAAAGATAAAATTTCTCCTACTCTCTTTTACAATTAAATGTAGAAGGGAAGTAAGGTTCGTATCCACAGGGAAAGAGGGACGAGTTTTATATTTAGCGTGAATCAATACCTAGATTAAGCTAAGGGCCGAGAAACCTAATAACAAGGGGGGTTTCGATTAGATTTACGAACAAACTACAACTAACTCTAGCATATAAATAAAATGAGAAATCAATATGGGAAGATCTTGAATCCGATTAACATCCACTTCAATTCATTATCGATCATTGAACCTCAACTCTAATTATTTCCATGATTATCTATTGTTGAGAATTAATCTCGCATTCTCCTTATTTTTAGTTGAATAGCACGATCAGCGTGACTATAAAACCCTAACTAAAGGATAACCTAGTCCGATCAGCGTCTAAGTTCAATCCAATAGCAGCAATAAACACTGAGAACCAATAGACCTGCTAATGTCAGAGTTGATTCAATTTCCCCAAGAAATAACCAAGACGATCTGCATCTAAGTTACTCCCTAGTTTGCTACCAATTGATAAAAGAATAAAACAATCCGATTCTATTCTTAAACCTAGCATTAGATTAACTACACAATCAAACTAGTAACGTTCCTAGCATAATTATGCAATAATCATAGATCACAAGCATAGAAATTGAACCATAATCAAGGAAAATAGTAGAGAGGAAAGATCTCACAATAACGGTTGAAGCTTCATGTTAATTTTCTTCAAGAACAGTTCAAGCTACAATCCGATAGCAAAAACCAAATCCAACATTGAAATCTCTAAGAAAACTAAGAAAATAACAAAAGTGAGGAAGGAGAATTAAGAGAGGAGTGTTTTTTCTCTCTCTTCCATTTCAGCTCTACTCCTTCTCTCCTCCTCCTCCTCTTTCCAAAATAGGTTTTAGGAGGCTTTTAAACCCCGCACAAAACGTGGCCCCAAACCGACTTAAGCGTCGCGAGGCGCGATACTGATCGCGAGTCGCGACGAGCTGACTGACTTTCCGCACAAATTGGCTGGGCAAAGGGGTTGCGAGTCGCGACAGGGCTCGCGAGTCGCGAGGGCAGGGGGGTCGCGAGCTACTTCGCGGGTCGCGAGATACTGGCATCGAGCGCTGCTGGGCAGGCTTGGCTGTTGGGCTTGCGATGATGTTGAGCTTGCTGGGCAGATTTAGTGCTTGCGGCGGTGCTTGGCTAGTGCAACGATGTTGTGGAGTTGTTCCAACCACTCATGCTTCTAGGAGCTCGGAACTTACAACTTTAACTATAATTAATATACAAAATTCCGAACTTCCGCTAAGAGCTAAATAAAACGCAAACGTTAACAATTATGATCAAGACCCTTAGCAAAAAGCACCCAAAATATAATAAAAACACCGTATAACTTGAGCGTATCATTACTAAAAGTATATAAGAACATATGTTAACATAAAATGTCATTAGATTTATCTCAATGTATATTAATTTCTAATGTTCTATTTTACAAAAATTGTATGAATCGAAGTGGAACTGTTAAAAAACGAATGTGGTTTTCTTTTTACACATTTCAAACCCAAAGAAATATTTAAAAAGTAATCTAAAAGGTCAAAGATCTTACGCAATTCCGTAATCCAATCAAACTCCAACCGACAACACATCAATGAGGATAACGTGATAAATATAAAAAGCAAGATTGACTTAATTTAGGAAGATATATTATAATAATATAACCATCAATCTAGTGGGTATCTTATAAAAAAATGTAAGCTAAAATAAATCTTGATTTCATTAGCTAAAAAAACCATTTCTAAATTTCTAATATAACTTTGACCATTAATATATTTAAATCAATATATGTCGAGAATAGTAGTTGACATTATGAAGGGCCCATATTTCTTAGTTTGCCCCAGGGCCTCTAAAATGTCAGGAACGGGCATGTGCATATCAACTATCAAGAATAAAGTTTCGAAATGATTTAGATAAGAATATATTTCACCTCTATTAACGAACAACAAATATAATAAACCTAATCAACGTTCTCATTATCTCCCGAGAATCAGGTACCTTGGATGAGGCCTCAATTTCTCTATAAAAGGGTAGAATAAGGTCTATCAGTAAAACCAAGCTCTCTCAAAGTCTCAAACTAACACCAAACTAAGTTCAAACAAAACTCCCCAAATCTACAAGCATGCAGCAGTATCCTCCTCATGCTGGTCCTCCATTTTTGCCAAACCCCGGCTACGGAGGTCAGGTCTACAATTCCGGTGGTAACATGAATCAGTCCGGCATCCAGACGAACGGCGGCGTCGAAGTCGGAAACAGCAAGGCGAAATCCGGTGGTGTTGACATTGGTTCCGTTGGTGGCAATATTGGCAATCAAGGTGGCCAGCAAGTCACTGGAAATGTTACCTTAGGCAACATTGGTTCATACTAAAACTATTAATGCAAAGCCAAGGCCTAATATTTAAGCATTAAATAAAACTTCTGCAAGTTTGCAGACATATTTTATTTTTTGGGTGCTACTTGATTTGCAGGCGTTGTGTTATGTCAAAAATCTGCTCAATTATTAGTTTGTTAACCAGTGGCGGATCCAGAAATTGAACTACGTGGGTTCGATGTCGATCGTTTAAAAAAAGATCAAGATAAACTAATTAAAATATTTCAATGTATTTATTTTAATTCTAAATTTCTACCGATATCTAGAAAGTTAACTTGTTGGGTTACATTTTTTAAAAAATAATATCAATTATGTGGACTAAGGGGGTGTTTGAAAACTAATATAATAATAGATGAATTATTCCAAAAATAAAAGTCAAACCAATTTAGGCCAAAAACAAGGAAAGGTTCAGACTATTCTCGAACGGACATAATGATTTTCAATATAATTAGCACTAATTTAAGCATTTAAAAATACATATGTATAAAAAGACTACAGAAAGAATATTGAACATCTTGAAAGATATTTATTATATATAAGAAGATATCATATATTTGCACTCTAAAAAATTAGAAGAAAATAAATCTAATACTAAATCAGTAGAGGATGGGTTTTTTCACAAATAAGAAACAAAAGGAAAATGAGATAAAAAAGAAACTTAAAATGGAAAGAAAACAAAAGAACGGAAGGAAAGTCTTACATTAAAGTAAACAAAAGAAAAAAAAAACAAAGCTGATATTACAGGATGAGTTAGAGATGGCCAACAGTGCGGGCCAATTCAGCCCATCCAGTCCAGCCCACCTCTTGGGCCGTGTGGGCTGAGCCCACGAAAAGCCCGGTCCAGACCAGCTCGAACCGTGAAATTGGTGGGTGGGCCGTGGGCTAGATTTTTTGAGCCCAACTAACCCACGAAAGCCCGCTACTAAAACCGCCCAGCCCGGCCCACGAAATCGGTCCAGCCCGACCCATGAACCGGACCAGCCCAGCCCAAGTAATTATTCAACCAAATTGTGTATATTTTAATCAAATTGTATATATTTTATTGAAATTTCATATATTATAATTCAATCAAATTCAAAAATAATGAAAGTATTCATTAATATTAATAATTGTATATTTTTTAATTAATTTTGAAGGTTTTATGTAACAATAATAAATGATTCTAATGATTAAATAATTCTGGAAAAAAAATTCTCATGCCGGCCCGCCAGCCAAGTAGGCCCACGAACCGCCAAAACCGCTGTTCGAACCGTGAAAACCGGTGTGGGCCAAGATTTTTCAGCCCGTGGACCAGCCCGCCCAAACCGTGAATTTCACGGTCCGGTCCTGGACCGTGAAATCTCAGCCCGGCCCACTAGGACCCGCGGACCAGCCCACCCAGCCCGCACCAGGGGCCATGTCTAGGATGAGTTGCCAAAATCAAAAAGTAAATGGAAAAAATGCTGTCATTGGGACTTGATGCCGCGTCTCATGAGAACTAAAGGGAACTACACGGAGTTGTCAACGACTAGGCCAAGACGAGTCTGACTGAACTTTAGGGACGCATTATAATTATATATTATATATGTTTGCCTATTTTTTCCATTTTTTTCACAGATCTAGCGTGGGTTCAGTTGAACCCACTGAACCCACGCTAGATCTGCCCCTGAAATGTTAACTATGTTGATGTGCTACAATTAGTTAATGGTCAGACATGGATTGTGCTCATTATGGGTTAATATATGACTTATAATTCAGATCCAAATGATAGGTCGTATTGGAAATGGCATCACACGTCTTTTATTAAATAACTAGTTTTTTTTTGCCCGGGCGATGCCTCGGGTCAGTTACAATAAACTAATATGTTATTGTTTTTTAATTTTATAATTTATTTTGCTACTTTTCGTATTTTTTGTCCATTAAGAAATCGAAAAATTCACGTCACAACGTGATAAGTAATGAAAAATTGAAAGGTTTGAGTTTGAAAACAATACCTTAAAATGAATTGTGGTAAGAGAATATGACATCAATATTCTCTTGTAAGTTACGTAATAAGAGTGTTAGAGATGTATATACTTGTTCAAGTCTTTTTAGTTAAGTATACTTATTAGAAGACTTTATCATATTTTATTTGAAACATTAGACAACAAATTCATAGTGTATTGATGGTTAAGCTCTAACTTTTCATTCCAAAGGTCATGTGTTCGATACCTTGCACTTACAAAATTTTTTTTAAAGTGAGGAGTACACATAGACATAAAGCATTTGCATTAGAAAGTTGAGGAGAGTGCCACGTGGCACATAGGCTTTTTTTCGCACGCCTTTTAATATATTTGTATAGATTTATATCTTCACTAGACCTGATATAGTGATACGCGAACTGATCAATTTCCTAATTCTAACCCAATAACTTGTAAACCATTAGTTAACCTAATTTTAGATTTTTGATGTAAACAAAAAATTTGCCCGATCCGACTCACAAATTATTATGGTCGATATATTAATAAAAACAAAAATTCAAAACTGAATGAGTTTTAACTTAAACAATGACCCCAACCGAACCTAATTCAAATGTTCTATTTACAATAACTAATAAGTACTCCTTCTGTTGTTTTTTTTCTTTTACTTGCTTGGAATCTTGACACTATTCATACTTAGAGATAATCTTCTCAATTTTTTCAATTGATAAGAAAAAATATAGTCATGTGGGGTCTTGTTTGATTCGCCTGATCGTCTCAATTATACCTACTTTATTAATATTCAATCGTTATAATTTTTACTAATATATAATAAAAGATATTTAAGTTCAAAGATGTGCATCGGGAGACGCGCACAGGAAAGTGAGAAGGATAAAAAAAAACAGGGGGAGTAATAACTAACAATATGCATATTATTACTGGTTCAAATGATCCAATTGTCCATATAATTTTAACTAATGTTGTGCCCCTCAAAAAATAAAACATATAAAAGAAGCGATATCTAGTGAATGTTCTGGAGCATATACTTTTAAGAGCTTACTTAGGGCCTGTTCTCCCAAGCTTATTTTCAGTTCAGTTCAGTTCAGTTCAGTTCAGTTGCAATCAGTTCAGTTCAGTTCAGTTCAATTTAGTTCAGTTCAGTTCAGTTCCTAAATTTTTATCATTACTATTAGTTATAATTTAATTCAGTTAAGTTCAGTTCAATTCAGTTCAGTTCAGTTCAGTTGTTTTATGTCGAAGAGAACAGACCCTTACTCCCTCCGTCTCATATTAGATATTAATCACAATATTTAGACTTTTAAACTATTCACATACTCCCTTTTAATTTGACTATTTATTATGATATAGAGTTCAAATCTTCTGTGTTGTAGTCTAACATCTACAGCTCTTTTTGGGACACTTGGGCTTATCAGAGCCGTACACGTGTCACCTGAGTTAAAGAAAAGAAATGCCTTGCATCTTTGGGCTACCCTCAGGAGAGTTAAAAGGTCTAGATTCTGGCCCAGCAGTCAGAGCCCAACAATGTAAGGTGGTCAAGGAGATTGGTTAATAGATATCCACTAGTCATGATCGCCACGTGTCATGTTTTGATTTCTCACCCAATCGAAGCCACTATTCTAGGGCGAGGTATTAAGGATAGCTGTCAACTTGCTATCACTATAAATACCCCTAAAATCAGGAGACACACAATTCAAGGCAAACAGTGGTAAAGTTACTCGAAAAACTATTCTCTCACTTTCTCTCTCTATCTCTATATTTCTCTTTCCACTCCTGATACCTGACTTAAGCTTCGGAGGGGGAACCACTACCCAAACCTCCAGGGTGGGTCCCTTTTTGCAGGTTCGGGAACGAAGCTCAGGCTTGGACTTGGTTGATTCAGACATTGTTGCACAAGTCTCCAAAGAAGAACATCTAAGGGATACTAGTTTACTTGCTCGACAAGAAAGCACCATCTACAGCTTACTTGTTGGACAAGCGGACTAAACATTTGGCGCCGTCTCGTGGGGAGACGCAACGATGACCGATTGTCAATCGTCCAACCTTGCCGAAAACCGAAGTCTTCGGGTTAATGTCGAAGACACGGTAGAACACGAGAGACCACCTCGAGGAAGGGATAGACCCCGTCCATCGTCCGAGGTTCTTGGACCAAGCCAAAGAACCTATCATTCAAGAGAATCTTGAACGTCCGGTGGCTCGCCGCTCATCTAGAGAACGCCTTGAATGATTTCCGGCAAAGATGGCGTAGATCGTCCAGAAACAGATCAAGAGCAATATGTTGTTTTTCCGCTAACCCCGAGCCAGTGCTAACAATCCACCTCCCCCGGGGGACGTTCCCAAGACGATCGTCCGGGTCCTAGTCGACACTGTTCGTCGGGAATCCTCTAGGAGAACGGCAAGAGGAAAGCAACCGGAGGATAAGGATCAGCGAAGGAAGATGGACTGGAACCTGGTGGTAAGGACCCAGGACCATGTTCGTCCAAGCGGGCACCGAATGGAAACAGATGCCAGAGAATATCTAGAAGCAAAGAGAGCAGCAGCAATACAACGATTAGCGACAGGTTCTACATCATACCTGAGAGACCCTCCTTTGAGGTTGTCGTCCAGAGGGGAGGGACGAAGTTTAAGTCATTCTCTTGTTCATCCACGACAAGAGAAGACAGTGGCTCAACCCATGGCCTATAGGCGTCCATTGCCTGCAAACACGTCGTCTGACCCGGTGTTAAAGGAATATCGTAAGGAGTACATACCCATTGAGGGACGAGATGGGAGCCCTCCCGGTTAACCGGCCCACTCCATTCTCGGCCAGGATAATGGAGGCGCCCCCCTTCCCAAAGGTTAAACTCCCTACTATAGAACCTTTTGATGGAACAACGAGATCCCGATGATCACTTATCCGCTACAAACATCGGATGTACGTCCAAGGAGTAGATGATGCTACCCGGTGTAAGAACTTCCCAAAGAACTCCGAAGGGAGTAGCCCAGAAGTGGTTTAACAATCTTCCACCTAATTCAGTCAATAATTTCACGGAACTCAGTTTCTTATTCACTAGTCACTTTGTTGCCAACAAGCAAGAGCAAAAAACAAGCATGCACCTAGGCAAGGTCGTCCAGGGATCTAAGGAGGCTCTTAGAAGTTTCGTTAAGAGATTCAACCTTGAAGCCCTTCAGATCCAAGATCTTAATGCTGGGGTGGCCTTTGACGCCTTCATTAGGGGTCTAAGGCCAGGAAGTTTTAAGTTTGATCTTGTTAAAAAGAAAATCTCCACTCTTGCCGAAGCCTTAAGGGAAGGCGAAGCGTTTATTCACGCTACCGAAGTGTGTCTTGAGGCAAAGCATCCCGAGTCTAAGAAGCTCGAAGAGGTTGCTCGGCCAAAGAAGAGCAACCCCAAGAAGGCCGAGACTTGGGCTATAACCTCCACCACTTCATCTAGGAGGAGCAAGAGAAAAGAGGCTGAGCCATCCTCATCCAATGCTATTGAATTTAACAAAGACCAATACTCCATTCTCATGGAGATTAAGGATCAATATGAGTTGAAGGCCCCAGCTGAGATGAAAACCCCTTATAAAAATAGAGATAAGAGCAAGTATTGCCACTTCCACAAGGATTGCGGTCACGAAACTAATGAATGTAAGCACCTCAAGAAGGCTTTGGAGGAGCTAGCTCGAAAGGGAAAGATGAACCCCTATATGCCTCAAGGAAGGAAGTCCCAAAGGAAAGACAATTGGCGATCTAAGAAGAAGGAAAGTGAGAGCACGAGACGAGGATGTTGTACTCGTAATTTACGGAGGGTTCGTCTTGGAGGACCAACCAATAGAGGACACAAAAACTACCTTAGGGAGCTTGGCCAAGTTTTGTTAGGCGATCAAACAAAGGCCGAGCCCTTCCCAAAGGTGGTAGTTAGTGAGCAAGATCGGGCGGAGGTTGAGGACTCCCCATGACGATCCTTTGGTTGTAGAGATGAAAATAGCAAACTTGAGAGTAAGAAGAATTCGATCGACACCTTGGAAGCTCGACGGACATCATCGATCTTGTTGCTTGTCCAGATTAAAATTTGATGAGAAGAACTTGGTTCCCGTTCACCATCCCATCATAGGGTTTGGGGGAGGAGTCATCCACCCAATGGGAACTGTTACTTTGCCTGTTCGAGTGGGAGAAAAGGATGCCGCTAGAACTTTGTTTATCAAGTTCTTGGTAGTCCGAGATTTGACAGCCTACAATGTCATTCTCGGGCGACCAACTCTGAATCACGTCAAAGCCGTTATAGTTACCCACCTGATGTTGATGAAGTATGAGTGTGATGATGGCAAGATTGGCTCATTATATGGGGACCAGCAGGTGGCTAGGGAGTGTTATCTGACTACCCTCAAGCCGTCATCATGGAAGATGTGCAACGAAGATCGACGCAAGTTCTCTGGTGAAAGGAAAACGTCTGAAATAGAGAAGGATAAGACGAAGGTGGTTAGCGAGAGGAAAACGTCCGGAATAGTCAAGGACCACTTGGCCTCATTAAAGACGGCCATTGAGAGCCTTCAGACGCCTCTCGCCCCCTCAAGGAAGGCGTCTGAGCATCTTCCCAGCAAAAAGAGAAAATATGAAATCATCAAGGAAGAGCCTCCCTTGTCTGAAGAAGTGATGGCCATCATGGGACTAGCAATAGAGCGTCCAGAACCAGCCGAGGCCCCAGAAGACGTCTGTCTGGATGAGGCTCGTCCAGAGCGAACCTTGAAAATTGGTTCTTCACTCTCTTTGGGCTTAAAAAGCCTCTTAATCAGCTTGCTAAAAGAATTTCAGGACGTGTTTGCCTATTGTGTTGAAGAAATGCCTGGAATTGATCCAGAAGTAGCCGTCCATCGGTTAAATGTTGATCCAAAATCAAAATCTGTTCGTCAGAAGAAGAGGCATTTGGGACCGGCTAGAAATCAGGCGGTTGACCAAGAAGTTCGAAGTTGTTGGAATCCAAGTTCATCAAAGAAACCTATTACCCGGTGGATAGCAAATGTAGTCATGGTGCCAAAGCCCAATGGCACTGGAGGATGTGTGTGGACTACACCGATCTCAACAAGGCTTGTCCTAAGGACAGTTTCCCCTTGCCTAAGTTGGATCGTCCCGGTGGACTCTACAATTGGTCATGCTTTCTTGAGCTTCATGGACGCTTATTCGGTTTTCATCAAATCCCAATGTGGCTCGAGGATCGGGACAAGACGTCCTTCATTGCCGAAAAAAGGACCGTATGGCTGGTTGAGAATGCCATTCGGCTGCGCAATGCCCCGGCCACTTTTCAAAGATTGATCAATCTTGTTTTTCGGCCACAATTGGGAAGAAATATGGAGGCATATATTGACGATATGATAGTCAAAAGCCGTCAAGAAGAAAATCATGTTGGTGATTTGAGAGAAACTTTTGAAACTCTCGGGAAATATAAGTTAAAGCCGAACCCCAAATGTGTGTTTGGAGTTTTGTCGGGGAAGTTTTTAGGCTTTTTGGTGGATCAAAGGGGAATTGAAGCAAATCCCGAAAAGATACAAGCTATTTTAGACATGAAGTCTCCGTCAAAGGTGAAGGAAGTTCGAGAGGCCGACGGGTTGCTTAGGCTGCCCTTGGACGTTTCTTGTCTAAGTCGGGCGACAAGTGCCATCACTTCTTCGCCACAATTAAGAAGAAAGCAAAGTTTGAATGGACAAATGAGGCGGAGCAAGCACTACAACAGGGTCGAGGACCACCTTCGGCCATTTGCCTAGGTTGGTCGGCCGAGGGGAGAAAATCTGTTTGTATATTTGGCGAGTGTCCGCTCAGTTGTGAGTCTTTGTTCTGCTGGGCTGAAAGAGAATCCGTCCAAGTCCCAATATACTTCGTGAGTCACGTACTCAAAGACGCGGAAAATAGGTACACTCCCGTTGAGAAGTTTGGATTGGCACTCGTCATGGCCGCAGAAAGCTAAGGCCCTATTTCTTGGCGCACGGTATAATCGTCTACACCGATCGGCCTTTGAAGCAAGTTCTACCGAAGATGGAAGGCTGTCGGACGAATGTTAAAATGGGCGGTGGAGCTTAACATGTTTGATATATCCTTTGAACCAAGGACAGACCATTAAAGGGCAAGCCTTGGCGCGATTTTATAGTCGAACTTACTCGGCCGGCCATAGAGCCGATATCCGATCCAGCCGAAGAGGAAGAAGGCATTGGACGCTCATGGTTGATGGCTCGTCCACAATCAATGGATGTGGAGCGAGGAATCATTTGCCAATCTCCCGAAGGGGACAAGTTTGAATATGCATTAAGATTCCGATTCGAGCATCCAATAACGAAGGCGAATATGAGGCACTCTTGGCGGGAATCAAAATGTGCAAAGCGGCGGAGTCGTTGAGATCGAGGCCAAATCGGACTCCCTCTTAGTGGTCGACCCGAGTTAATGGAGATTTTGAATGCAAAGAAGCATCAATGAGCAAATACATGCAACTCATCAAAGACGAGATAGAGCCATTAAAACGATTTGTCCTCGACCAAGTACCAAGGTCGAGAAAATCATCAGCGGATGCACTCTCGAAGTTAGCCGGCTCAGTTTGAAGGTGATGTGCCAAGAACAGATATTTTGGGAAGTCAAACCCAAAAAGAGCATAGATCAAGAGCAGATTATGTTTCTCGGTCGCGGGGCTGTCCTGGATGGAGCCGATCATAGAATACAAGAAGACGGGATGATTGCCTTCGATCCCGTAGAGGCCAAGTATGTGAAGGCTAGGGACAAGTGGTTTGAGCTATGGGACGAGACACTTTACAAGAAATCATTCAACCGGCCTCTGCTCAAGTGTGTCACCGAGAGAAGATGGTGCGGAGGTCTCGAAAGAACTCCATGAAGGAGCTTGTGCTTCTCATATTGGGGGAAGAGCTTTAGGGGAGAAGGCTCTAAGGACGGGGTACTACTGGCCAACCTTAAAGGAAGACGCTCTTGTCTATGCAAAGAAGTGTGACAGTTGCCAGAAGCATGGAAATGTGCATCAGAAGCCGTCCAACTACTTAACCCCCATCTTGTTCCCTTTACCCTTTGCCAAATAGGGCATGGATATCCTAGGACCTTTCCCAGTGGCCGCCGGACAAAAGAAGTTTGTGATAGTGGCCGTTGATTACTTCACTAAATGGATAGAGGCGGAGGCCATGCGAGGAATAACAACGAACGACGTCAAGGGCTTCATTTGGAAAAGCATTATAACCCGTTTTGGCATACCACAGTCCATCGTTTTCGATAATGGCCCCCAATTTGAAACACCTAAACTGAAAGAGTGGTTGGCAGAAAGAGAAATAAAGGCACACTTCGCCGCCGTTGCCCACCCACAAGCAAATGGGCAGGTAGAGTCCTTCAACAAGATTCTATCAAATGGAATCAAAAAGAAGCTAGAAAACGCCAAGGGACAATGGGTTGAAGAGCTGCAGTTGGTGTTATGGTCTATCGAAACAACCGCCAAGAACTCTACCGGGGAGACGCCCTTCATGTTAGTCTACGGCACGTAAGCTGTCTTGCCCATAGAGATTGAAGAACCCACCCCGCGAGTTATCTTTGTACTCGAAAGATGCCAACTGGGCTGCATTGCGCACGGCTTTGGACCAAGTGCCAGAAGTCCGGGGCAATGCCTTGCTAAGAATGCAATTGTACAAACTGCGTATGGCGCGGGAGTTTAACAAAAGAGTTGTTAGACGACCGCTCAAAGTAGGGGATCTTGTCCTTAGAAAGATGGAAGCGGTTGGACGAGCAAAAGAGTTAGGGAAGCTAACACCTAATTGGGAAGGACCTTACATGATTATCCAAGAGCTGCGCAGTGGTACTTTTCGTCTTCAAGATATGGATGGACGACCAGTACGCCATACTTGGAATTCTGATAATTTGAAAAAGTATCACGTCTAATTCAATCCACCGTCGAATGTCTATGAAGTAGTTTGTAGTTAATCCAAAGTGCCGCGGCACATGTTAGAAAAAAGAATTGTATACATGCATCTTGGCATTCCGTCAAGCAAAATCCATATAATACAATTCCTACTTTCTTATTTCCTTGTTTATTTTCACCAAGTTAATTCACTTTGGGGCATTAAATCAGTTACTCGTCTAAAAGTGACAGTAACTTGGATAAAAAAGAAAAGCGTCACAATTACTCATTTTTAGGCCGAACATCACTCCATCGAAGAGACCGGCCAAAGTATTGCACATACAAGGCCGTCAAACTGACAAAACCTCTAGTAAGAGTAACGTCAAAGTCTCGAGAGGAAGGCGGCTCGAAATAAGTCCTTAGTAAAGGATACTTATCTTCACAAGCACGGCCAGCTAAGTAGTCTTGACCCTAGTAAGGGATCGCTACTTAATGACGAGTGTTGCTCCCTCAAGGAAGCCGGCTAAAACATGCGTTCAGCATATATAACAAGCTCGTCCAATAGTTTCGGCGAGGCTCGGCCAATGATTGTCGCTTTCCTTCTTGGCCTTTGGCTCGCCCACCATGTACGGTTGAACTAAGCCCCAGAAGGGGGGGAATGGTAGAAGCCTAAAAGACGAGCTCAAGAGAACAAGGTCGTCCAAAACAAGTGTTTCAATCATATTATGCAGATCGTCTACGATGTTCAAGACGAGTCAACTTTTGTACTTGCAAAACAAGTAATAGTCAAATAGGAATAAGAGACAAGCAAGTGGCAAAAGTCTTTCATATATATCATGAGTAAATTTACAAAATATGATTACTGAAGGCTACAACGGCAGATAACTATAGAAACTAGAAAAATAAACCTAAAACTAGGCTTCGTCTTCAGCATGAGTTTCTTGGTTGTCCTCGGGCTCCTCATCTTCGGCTGAAGCCTCGTCGCCTGACTCTATAAACTCCGGAGGATCTTCGGCCTGAGACCATGGCCCTATGGACACTCTGTTGGTATTCCAGGCGACGGACAAAGCACGGGACCTCCTCGGCTTCAGCCAGCATTTCGAAGGCCTTGACGGCCCAACCTTTGGACGTTTCTACAACATGTTCAAGCCCCTTTTTGGCATCGTCAAAGGTTTGGGAAATCGTCTTTTCCAGACGAGCGTTTCTCGCCCTTAGAAGAATATTCTCCCTTCTCAGCTGAGCAGCGACAAGAAGGGCGGCGTCTCTCTCGCCCTTAAGATCAGTAGAGAGAGTGTTGATGATCATCTTCAGATGGTCTCTCTCCTTGTCGATCATTGATGGTAACAAGATATTTCTTGTTCTTGGACTCAAGTTACGCCGACCTTTTCTCCAATGCATCGAGTGACTGACGATGGAGAGTATTCGCCATCTCAATGTCATGAATGGCCTTGTCACCGGCCGTTGTAGCAAGATGGACGAGGTGCTTGTTCTCCTTTCTGAGCTCCCTCGCCCATTCTTCAGTTAGCATGCTACGAGCCAGAAGCTGGAACAATGAAAACAAATCAAGTTATTAGACGAGTAAAAGAATCAAAATTTGTATGAAGTATAAAATAAAGCAGGCTAAAAGCAATACCTCGGCGACGAAGTCGAGACATGTAGCCCACATGCCCAGCGACGCCCCCCTTAATCCCTTTATGTAGGATTCGGGGTAGCACTTGAAGAGCTCCCGCTTAAGTCGCTCCTTCTCCGGCTTCGACATTTTGGCGAAAGCAGGAGAAGACTCCTCGTCCGAATCGGCGAGGGGGGAGGCGGGGGAATAGCAGGGCCTTTGCCCTTATCTGAAAGAGGGGGAGAGTCAGTTATCTTGATAGGAATGACGAAGGATTGTCTATCGGACGGACTCATGGACCGTCCACCGACCCGCACCGTCCTAACTATATTGGGGTAATACGACTCACCGGACGAAATAGATGCCGTCCTAACAGCTAAGGGCATTTGTGGCACCAGCTTAGCTACCGAGCCGCTGAACCCTGGATAGTTCTCAGCCGCAGCTCCAGTTACAGGTGCAACTATAGCCAAGGCGGACTCCGGTTTGACCTCGGTAGAGTCGGCGGCGGCAACACGTTGAGCGGAACGGCCGCATGAGCACCCTCTCCCTCCTCGGCGGGCGGGCAATGTACCGAAGGCCCCTTTTAGGAACCTTGGCTGATGGGGGAGGCATACTTCTCTCCCCAACCTCGCCAAGAGGAGTCGTCTTATCTGCCTTCTTCCTTGTGAAGCTCTTAGGTTTCTTCGCTGAAGGCTGGTCAGCGGCTGTAGTTGGCCTCTTTTTGGACGAGGACGACTTCCCAGGTGGAAGTTTGTTTGTAGGAGCATTTTTCTGAAAAAAGTAAACAAGTCATCAAATTGATCGTCCTACGAACAAAAGTTATAACTGTTATTACAAAGACTTCGGCTGAAAGACGAAATGAAAGATGATTTGCAAATATGCAGACGAGTATGGCCCAAGACTTTCGTCCAAAAAATTGTGCAACTCCAGACGAGAAGGGCGCCAAGAAGGTGCCCGTCCAAGTCTGGACGTTCACATACTTTTGGTGGCCCTCGTCCAAAAAATTGTGCAACTCCAGACGAGAAGGGCGCCAAGTAGGTGCCCGTCCAAGTCTGGACGTTCACATACTTTTGGTGGCCCTCGTCCAAAAAATTGTGCAACTCCAGACGAGTAGGGCACCAAGAAGGTGCCCGTCCGAGTCTGGATGTTCTCATACTTTTGGTGGTCCTCATCCAAAAATTGGATGCCAAGTTCGGACGAGGATGGTGCCAAGAAGGTGACCGTCCAAGTCTGGACGCTCTCCTTTTTTGGGCGACCCTCGTCCGAAAATTGAATGCCAATTTCGGACGAGTATGGCGCCAAGAAGGTGACCGTCCAAGTCTGGACGCTCTCCTTCTTTGGGCGACCCTCGTCCGAAAATTGAATGCCAATTTCGGACGAGTATGGCGCCAAGAAGGTGACCGTCCAAGTCTGGACGCTCTCCTTCTTTGGGTGACCCTCGTCCGAGAATTGGATGCCAATTTCGGACGAGTATGGCGCCAGAAGGTGACCGTCCAAGTCTGGACGCTCTCCTTCTTTGGGCGACCCTCGTCCGAAATTGAATGCCAATTTCGGACGAGTATGGCGCCAAGAAGGTGACCGTCCAAGTCTGGACGCTCTCCTTCTTTGGGTGACCCTCGTCCGAGAATTGGATGCCAATTTCGGACGAGTATGGCGCCCAGAAGGTGACCGTCCAAGTCTGGACGCTCTCCTTCTTTGGGTGACCCTCGACCAAAAATTGGATGCCAATTTCGGACGATCTCATATGATCCTCGGCAAAAAAAAAAAAAAAAAAAAAAAAAAAAAAAAAAAAAAAAAAAAAAAAAAAAAAAAATTTATTACCAATGTTTCTGCCCTCTTCTCGGCACTGCTCTTTGCAAACTCCTTCCAAAGGTTGGCGGTAAATTGGGACATGCTGATCTCCCCCGTCCAAGATGCTTCGAGGCGTTGTCTGGCCGAGTCTGCAAAAAACAAAAATGTGTTCGTCAAATGGACTATAGACGAAGAATTTTAGTTGGATGATTTTAAATGTACCTTTATCATCGGCCAACCTCAAGCCGGCAGCAACCAAGAAGTCGTCTTGGTAAAACATTTCCTTAAAAGGTATCCAATTGGATGGCCCTTTAATAGAACGTCGGTCGGGCCTGGAGTACTCTTTTGTCCTGAAGTACTCCACAACTTCTTCATCGAAATTGTCCTCCAATTCCGGCCCGGGATCGCTTCCGTCCCGTATTCGTGACGGACCGGTTATGGAATCTATAGCTCTCAGTAGCCGAATCATTGGCCGCTGTTAAAAAGATGAAGTCGGCTTTCCATTCATGCATTTTCGAAGGCTTCCCCCAAGCCGTCAGGAAGCCAGGACGGTTGCAGATACTGAGCCATGTTCCGTCCACGGCCCCGGGTACCTTGGCCGCATAGTGGATGTGGGTAAAGGCCTGAAGAGAAAGGGCTAGGCCGCGTAGCTCGCGAGACGGCGATAAACGTCGGGACGTTGTGCCAAGCGTTGGGAGCCGGGCGATTATGGCCGATGTGGTAGTCTTTGTAGCACTTGTTCTATGAAATCATGAAGGGGAAACCTCGATCCGGCGTCTAAGGCTAGTTTATAGACAGCGAAATGGTTCTTAGGAGCGCTCAAGATCGTCGCGTCCTTGTTAGGAATGACAAAGGAAAAGCCCGGCATGGGCATGAAAGACGATAAGTAATTAGGGTCTGGTCCTAGTTTCTCTAACCACTTACGGTTGACCAAAATGAAACCTGGATCAGAAAGGGGACCTAAACGTCTTCTAATCTCCGACGAAGTAGTAGAGACCTCGTCTGATTCTTCGGCAGCTTCAGAATTGCTACCGTTATTGCCTTCGCTGATCTCTACCATTTCGGCACCCCTACCAGAAGTACTGGTTTCGGGATTTATTTCGGAGTCTTCTGCCTCATGGTCAAAAGGGTGCCTGTCCAAAGACTGAGCACTTTGGACCTCTCTTGCCTCCTCGGGCACCCGTCCAGTGGATTCCTCCATGTCCGAGCTATTTGACGGGATTATTGCTTTTCGTCTTAGACGGGCCGTTTGCTTGACGCGCGCCAGATTACCCTGCACAGGTAAAGACTGGGTCGTCTGACTTTCTCGGCCAAAACTATGAAAATATAAATACTCGGCCAGAAGAGGCCCAACTCTAGAATGTGCCGAAGAAGAAGTATCGGTTCTAGGGTCAAGACAAGCTCTTGGTTGGCAAAGATTATTTGACGAAGATGATTCCATTTTATTGATTTTCTAAGAAAAAATAAAGAATAAAGAGTGAAGAGTTCAAAGAAACGATACCTGCTAAGAACGTCTGAGCGTTTCGGTGAAAGATGCTGAAGCTGGACGATCTATCTCTCTCTCTCTCTAGAAAATTCTCAGAGTTTCTCTCTCTAGACAAATTCGTTCGAAGTGGTAAATGATTCAATGTCTTCACTCCAAGGGTATTTATAGAGGAATAAGAAACTTGTGGAACCGGTCACGAATGACCGAACAAATCATACAACGGTCGAATATGACCGGTAGAACCCAGAAGAAGGCGCACCACTTTACCTGGATTTGAACTACCTTGAGGGTAAAAGGGCCTTAACCGTCAGATGGGCCTACAGTAAAAGCCCTTTTAGGGGCAAATGTTGTAGTCTAACATCTACAGCTCTTTTTGGGACACTTGGGCTTATCAGAGCCGTACACGTGTCACCTGAGTTAAAGAAAAGAAATGCCTTGCATCTTTGGGCTACCCTCAGGAGAGTTAAAAGGTCTAGATTCTGGCCCGAAATCGAGCCCAACAATGTAAGGTGGCTGAAGGAGATTGGTTAATAGATATCCACTAGTCATGATCTGCCACGTGTCATGTTTTGATTTCTCACCCAATCAGAAGCCACTATTCTAGGGCAGGTATTAAGGATAGCTGTCAACTTGCTATCACTATAAATACCCCTAAAATCAGGAGACACACAATTCAAGGCAAACAGTGTAAAGTTACTCTGAAAAACTATTCTCTCACTTTCTCTCTCTATCTCTATATTTCTCTTTCCACTCCTGATACCTGACTTAAGCTTCGGAGGGGGAACCACTACCCAAACCTCCAGGGTGGGTCCCTTTTGCGGAGTTCGGGAACGAAGCTCAGGCTTGGACTTGGTTGATTCAGACATTGTTGCACAAGTCTCCAAAGAAGAACATCTAAGGGATACTAGTTTACTTGCTCGACAAGAAAGCACCATCTACAGCTTACTTGTTGGACAAGCGGACTAAACATTCTGGGTCTCACTTTTTTGTACCATTATATGTAGAGCTGGCAAAATATTACCCAACCCGCCAACCCGACCCGAACCCAACCCATTAATAATGGGTTGGGTTGAAAATTTCAACCCGTTTAATTAAATGGGTCGACCTGACCCAACCTGTTTATTTAAATGGGTTGGGTCAGGTTGAAAATTTCGACCTGATTTTGACCCATCTAACCCATTTATGAAAAAACAACCTAAAAAAATTCCTAACTCAATTCAGATTTTAGAGCAAAAAAATTGGGCTGGCCCATAAAGTAATAAAGTAAAAACTCTAACTTTTCTTAAGACTCAAATGACAAACCCTAAGAGAAAGTGAGAAACGGCGCCTAAATTTCTTCAGTCTTCTACCTTTCTTCTCTCTTTCTTCACTCGTGGGTCTTCACTCTTCTGCTCTTCTAGTCTTCTTCACAAAATCAAATCTTCAACATCTTCAGTTAATTCACGTAAGATCCATCTTTTTTTTTTTTAACTTTTATCATTCGCCATCTTTGTTCATTCGCCATTAGTTAAATGGGTTGAAAGTCCTTTGGAGAGTGAAAGCCCTGAACTTTCTCCAAGAACACAAAATTCTAGTACATTTGTTAATTAGACTTTAGAGTGCTCTTGCTTATTATGACTTAATCATTACACTTAATGTTGAACAATTGCTTACGGAGTTGTAATGATGTTGATTTTAGACAACAATTGGGTTGATTTTGTTGATTTTGAACAATATTAGCATATGGTTATGTAATGAATTAATGTTAAGTTGCTACCTACAGTTATTTGCAAATAAATTGTGTTGTTTTAATTTTTTTCTGGAAAAAACACGAAAAAAAATTAAACGGGTCGACCTGAAGGTTGACCCGTTTATCATAAGGTTGGGTTGGGCTGTAATTCTCAACCCGTTTAAGTTAACAGGTCGGGTTGGGTCAAGGGGTTTTCAACCCGCTAACCCACCAACCCAACCTGATCTTGGCCCAACCTGACCCATTGCCAACCCTAATTATATGTGCTAATCAATATTATTGATCCACATCGTACACTGAGATGAAGTTCTTATTTTGAAAATAAATAAATAAGGCAAAGAATAATTGACATCAACCAATAAAATTGAGTGGCATTTGTGTTGGTACAACTAAGTGGAACAAGAGATTTCCCTCCTATAATGTACACGTAAGGATAAACACAATCATGTAAGATTTTGTTATATTCGTCTAGATATATATGAGGGAGATGACGGTGGTGGAAGAGATTTCACATGTACAAAGATTTTGTTATACTATAAGGCAATGTTCTGTTAAACTTATTTTAACTTATTTTAGAAAAAATAAGATAAGATCTGATAAGATCAGATAAGATAAAATAAGATGTTAGACACACACAATAAACAATCTTATAAGATAAGATAAGATAAGATAAGATAAGATAAGATAATATAAGTTAAAATGAGATAAGAAAAGATAAGAAAAGATAAGATAAGATCAGATTAGATAAGACAAAATAAGTTGAATCAAACGGACCCTAAAATATGGTATAACAGTTTTGTAGTTTTGTTTTACTGAGAGTCACTACCTCCTACTCTTTTTAGTCCTCTAAGAAAAAGATAGAATAAGCTCATTGTCAATCAGGATAGTCGCTCCATTGAATTAATAATACATACTATCGCTCTAGCTTTCCAAATGTTTTTTTTTCCTGATGGAAAAAATGTTCAAAATATTATTTTGAGCAAGATTATTTTCTAAGGTCCCCCAGTCCAAGAATATGTCACTATGTCCACGATTTAACCTATATCTTTTTAAATGTATGGTGATGACATGCATGGAGGGAAACTTATCGAATAAAAAAAAGCACCACATGGATAGAAGACAAGCTTTAATGCATTTAAGCAACTAGCTAGTCAGTGGCTCGAACTATACTCCAAATCGTAATGTGCAATACATTTACTTGCATTATTGGTGAAGAAAAACAATTGTCATAAATACTTACAAAAATTTAGAAAAAAAAGTCAGAAGTTTTGAAAAAGAAAAGCTAATTAAGCTGATACAATAATATTTATAGATAAGTAACTTGGGAATATTGTATAATTATTGTACACTATTTATATAATTGTACATATATTTTTTTGAAGCTTAAAAGGACTCACAAGACTTTATGTTTTTGTTCTTTTTAAAATCAAAGTTGTAAGGATGTGTTGGAGTGGAATAAGGGGGCGTTTGGTTTAGGAAGGGGAAAGGGAAAGGGTTTAAGAAAGAGAAACAAGGGGAAAGGAAAAGAAAACCCTTTGTTAAAGAATGTTGTTTGGTGAAAGCTCATCTTCCTCATCCCACTATTTTTCCTCACATTCCCCCCTCTCTCCCAAGTACCACCACCACCACCCCCACCCCCACCCCTCACCACCGTCATCTCTGCCGCCCATCAACGCCTCCTTACCGCCGCCTATCAACACCCCGCAACACTCGCCACCTCACCGCCACCTCACTGCCGCCATCACAGTCCCCCCTTCCTTTTTTTTCCTTCTTTACCACCATTAAAGGTCATATTTGAGGTTTTAAATGTCAAATTCGACCACAAAAACTTCAGATCTGAAGTTTTTATGGCCGAATTTGACCATTTAAAGCCATAATCAATTATGAGAGTTGGTTCTTTTTAGTTGGGTGTGCGGTGGTTGTTGTTATGTTTGGCGCCGGCGTTCTCCTTCCCTCCCCTCTTTCGCGGCAGTTGTGGGGTGGATGAAGTTTTTTCGAGTGGGTTGGGTGGTTTTTAAGGGGGTGGGGGTGGCTGACGGGGTGGTGGGGTTTTTTTTTTCGGGTTGGCTGGTTCTTTTTCACTGCAGGTTTGGGTGGAAATTTGTGGTGGTTGTGGTGGTGGGGGTGTTTCCGGTGGTTAGATGGTTGGGGGACCGATTTCCGGTTGGTTCAGGTGGCGGTGTGGTGGTTCGGGTGGCGAGGGTGGTGGCGAGGGTGGTGAGTTCGGGTGGCGAGGGTGGTGAGTTTAGGTGGCTGTGTGGTGGTTCTGGGTGCTGGGGTGGTGGGTTCATGTGGTAGTGTGGTGGTCAATGATTGGTCAAGGTGACCATGAAGTAGAGGAGAGAAAGGGTAAGTGAAACCCTTGGGGGTGTGGGGAATGGATGTAGAGGACTTTGGGGGAAAGGAGAGGGTAAAGAGAATGATTAAAATGACCAAACAAACATCAATAAAGGGAATCAAGAGCTTTGTTTCCCTTACCCTTTCTTGAAGCCCCCCAACCAAACGCCCCCTAAATACTAAACTTTCCGTAATCGATGTCACGTATTTGAAACTTGTGGTGATAATTATTTTTAATGACGGTTGATATAAAAAACACTAAATAAAAGGAGAGTGTCATGTAAAAGAATAAACTTGTTTGACAACGCGTGAACCTTTTACCTTTGGACTACGGAAAAATGCAACCCAAAATTTTGAAAGTGTAGGTTGTAGACGTGATTCCAATTACAGGCATAGAGCAAAATAGGTCCACCATCCATGTAACAATTTGAGTAAAAGATGCCCACTTGAACCATGCAATAGAATTAAAGGTTTTTTTTTCTAAAGATGCCCACTTTAATTACAATAGTTGTAAACTTGTAAATCACTATTGGTGATAAAACTAGATAAATAAATAATGTTTGATTTACATTTTTATAAAATAGGAACTTTCATATAAATTTCCTAAAAGTTATGGTCAAAATTGGGTTATAGATCGAGACATTGAATAAGTAAATATGATGATGGTTGTGGAACTGCAAAGTAAGTTTGAAGGGTACGTAAAAGATCTTCTATCTCATTTTTTTTACTGTAATTTGTGTCACTAATTCTAATATATTGGTTCCTATTAATTTTTGAATTTTTTCTATAATATAGAAGTTGAGTTAAACTTGATAATCATATAAACCAACAATATTGTATTGCAAATATAATGGAACCAAAAAAAAATGAGACAAGAGATTTGAACTCATGATATAGAATTACCCCTTGTAAATTAAAATATAATAATACTAGTATTGGGACCCGGGCAAATGCCCGGGTTTTTTCGTGAAGAAGAGGTAGAGTTTTTAAATATTTACACCCCTATTTTTGGCCGTTATTTTTGTCTGATATAGAACAACTAAAAGTTATAATATGATTTTGTCATTATCATTGACGTTGGTTTCTAATTTATATGTCATGAAAAAACTCACTATATCATTCAGAAACATACTATATCATGCAGAAACTACATCATTTCTGAACAATCCATTATATCATTTCGACACTCACTATATCATGCAGATTCTCACTATATGATTCAGACATTCACTCTATCATGCAGAAATTATATGTTACTTTAATATAAAATTTTAAATATATTATAAATGGATCTTATTCTAAAATACTTTTTAAACACTTTCCAATGCTACAAAAATTATAATTTTACGAACTATATATTAAAAGTTGTAATCAATTTACTATATTTAAGTTTTTCATTGTGAACCCAACTCTATTTATTCTTATCTTAAACTCTATTTGTATTTTAATCAATTTAGAACTCTATTTATATTTAAAAAATAATATGACATGACACTTAATGAGCGCGACAAATGGCGTCCAATGAGGACGCCAAATGTCGCGACCAACCCTAATTCTAATTGAATCCCTAATTCCAATTGCAGTAGGTTACTTTTATACTTTAACCCTAATTCTAATTGAATCGCTAACTCCAATTGCAGTAGGTCACTGTAATACGTTAGTATAGTCAATATTTCCTTTTATATGTTACTTTAATATAAAATTTTAAATATAGTATAAATGGATCTTATTTTAAAGTACTTTTTAAACACTTTCCAATGGTACAAAAATTATAATTTTACGAGCTATATATTAAAAGTTATAATCAATTTAGTATATTTAAGTTTTTCATTGTGAACGCAACTCTATTTATTTTTATCCTAAATTCTATTTGTATTGTAATCAATTTAGAACTCTATTTATATTAAAAAAAATATGACATGGCAATTAATGAGCGCGACAAATGGCGTCCAATGAGAACGCTAAATGTCACGATCTCGTGAGCTGACTTTTGTACTATGCTTTATATAAATGGCGACCACATTCTAATTGAATATCTTATAACAATCCTAATTCTAATTGAATTCTTAATTCCAATTGCAGTAGGTTAATTGAATCGCTCATTCCAATTGCAGTAGGTTACTTTAATACGTTAGTATATAGTCAATGTTTCCTTTTATAGGTTAATTTAATATAAAATTTTAAATATAGTATAAATGGATCTTATTTTAAAGTACTTTTTAAACACTTTCTAATGGTACAAAAATTATAATTTTACGAACTATATATTAAAAGTTATAATCAATTTACTATATTTTAGTTTTTCATTGTGAACCCAACTCTATTTATTCTTATCCTAAACTCTATTTGTATTTTAATCAATTAAGAACTCTATTTATATTTAAAAAAATATGACATGGCACTTTACGAGCGCGACAAATGGCGTCCACCAATGAGGACGCCAAATTTCGCGACCTCGTGATATGAGTTTTGCCAAATGTCGCAACATCGTGATATGGCTTTTGCCAAATGTCGCGGCCTCGCGATCTGACTTTTGTACTCTGCTTTATATATTAGTTACTAGTATTGGGACCCGGGTAAATGCCTGGACTTTTTCGTGAAGAAGAGGTAGAGTTTTTAAATATTTACACCCCTATTTTTTGCCGTTATTTTTGTCTGACATAGAACAACTGAAAGTTATTATATGATTTTGTCATTATCTTTGACGTTGGTTTCTAATTTATATGTCATGAAGAAACTCACAATCTCATTCAGAAACATACTATATCATGCATAAACTACATCATTTCTGAACAATCCAGTATATCATTTCGACACTCACTATCATGCAGAAACTCACTATATGATTCAGACATTCACTCTATCATGCATAAACTATATGTTACTTTAATATAAAATTTTAAATATATTATAAATGGATCTTATTTTAAAGTACTTTTTAAATACTTTAAAATGGTACAAAAATTATAATTTTACGAACTATATATTAAAAGTTATAATCAATTTACTATATTTAAGTTTTTCATTGTGAACCCAACTCTATTTATTCTTATCCTACTCTATTTATATTTTAATCAATTTAGAACTCTATTTATATTCAGAAAATAATATGACATGACACTTAATGAGCGCGACAAATGGCGTCCAATGAGGACGCCAAATGTCGCGATCAACCCTAATTTTAATTGAATCCCTAATTCCAATTGCAGTAAGTTACTTTAATACGTTAGTATAACCAATATTTCCTTTTATATGTTACTTTAATATAAAATTTTAAATATAGTATAAATGGATCTTATTTTAAAGAAATTTTTAAACACTTTCTAATGGTACAAAAATTATAATTTTACGAACTATATATTAAAAGTTATAATCAATTTAGTATATTTAAGTTTTTCATTGTGAACCCAACTCTATTTACTCTTATCCTAAACTCTATTTGTATTTTAATCAATTTAGAACTCTATTTATATTTAAAAAATATGACATGACACTTAATGAGCGCGACAAATGGCGTCCAATGAAAACGCCAAATGTCGCAACCTCGTGAACTTGCTTTTGTACTCTGCGTTATATATATATATATATATATATATATATATATATATATATATATATATATATATATATATATATATATATATATATATATATATATATATATATATATATATATATATATATATATATATATATATATATATATATATATATATATATATATATATAGATTACGTGTGATAATAAGAACTTTAAAATCCAAATCTAAACTACATCATTTCTGAACAATCAACTATATCATTTAGACACTCACTATATTATACAGAATCTCAGTATATGATTCAAACATTCACTCTATCATGCAGAAACTACATATTTTTATATGTTAAAGCACATGTCACGATATACTACGCAACCTACTTCAAATCTAAATGTTCACACGAACAACTGGTACTGAGTCGTCGAAACTGAGATGATCGCCGAATGTTTTACCAATTTCTCCCCATAGTGTTACGACAAAGTTTTGTCCACTGCAAGATAATTAATAATTTTAAGACCTAGAATAATATTTTCTATAAAACTACGAATAATAACAGTATTCTTTATGAAATAAAGTACGTTAACCTTGTATGCTCCAATGTGATTTACCTTAGTACAATTCTTGCTCGCTGTGTCAGTCTACCAATGGCCCGTAGTTGTCCTATTATATTTGCATGAGGGATATAATAATATATATATAATACATATAATAATAATAATAATAATAATTACCAAAGATAAGTTGTAACATGCATTTAAATATAAAGGCTATATAATGAAGAAATAGGAGTACCTGTGAGTTGCACAATTGAGTCACATCGTTTTTGAATCAATTCATAGTCTCCCAACTCAAACTTGTGTCTAGGAATTTTGGGTTCATCTTCATCTAGAGTTTGAACAGAGGTTGAGAAGTTGAAATATATCACGTGTTTATTTGTGACAGTTCTATACTCTTCTTTGTTGGCTGTCACATTAAAGTTTCTAATTATGTAGATGTTCTCCTCCTTGAGCGTGCGTTTGTAGTCTGATGCATCATCTCCTCTTATAGAGCCTTGAATGTGATCTCCCTATTTTAGTAGGTCATTTAGTTTGCAAGGTTAAAACAAAAATAGATAATGTGTTAATTGTATAGTGGGGCTTACTTCCTCATTTGCAAGTATTGTTTCAACACCAATAAAATTGTTGGTTCTCGGGTTTATTGCATCCCACATTCTGGTGACCCTAACTTTCAGAGTCCAATCTTGCCTTTTTTTGCTCAAATCCTTGATCAGATTGCACCTGATTGGTTCAATTGATATCCTTGACCTTTTTATTTACAATAGCATTGCACATAAGTTTATTTTTTGTTCCAATGCTTAAGTCATCAGTATATGTTCTAGACCAATGAAAAATGAACGGAGAAAGTTCAAGAAAAAACTTACCTTTCTTTAGTACTCATCGTGTTTACAAATCAAATTAAAGCACTTGTCGTATAAATATGAAATAATTTGTTAAATTATGAAGGATTGGTAATATTGCTACGGTATGTTGCTAAGGTATGTTGTTGCGGTGCCCTTCAAGCCTCAATAGACCAACATGATTAACAATATCAACCCTCTTTCTAATATGTTGACCATGTCCCATCTTATCCAACATTCATGTTTGGAGGAGACGAAGGATGCAACATTTGTTTCTTATCAAAGGAAAAGAAAATATGAGGAGTATATTTATTAGAAACCGTACCTTGGGGAAGAACTCAATGTGCAAAGCTGACTGCTAAAAATCAAAAATATTTAGTTCACGTAATTTGTCAATGCGGAGTATATTTATTAGAAACCGTACCTTCAGTTACTTTAATACTCTAACCTTAATTCTAATTGAATCGCTAATTCCAATTGCAGTAGGTTACTTTAATACGTTAGTATAGTCAATATTTCCTTTTATACGTTACTTTAATATAAAATTTTAAATATAGTATAAAAGGATCTTATTTTAAAGTACTTTTTAAACACTTTCCAATGGTACAAAAATTATAATTTTACAAACTATATATTAAAAGTTATAATCAATTTACTATATTTAAGATTTTCATTGTGAACCCAACTCTATTTATTCTTATCCTAAACTCAATTTGTATTTTAATCAATTTAGAACTCTTAATGAGCACGAGAAATGGCGTCCAATGATGACGCCAAATGTCGCGACCTCATAAGCTGACTTTTTAATATTCTAATTCTAACATGAATAGGTTTTGTAGAACAACCCTAATTCTAATTGAATATCTTATAACAATTATAATTCTAATTGAATCCCTAATTCCAATTGCATTAGGTTAATTGAATCGCTAATTCCAATTGCAGTAGGTTAATTGAATCGCTAATTCCAATTGCAGTAGGTTACTTTAATACGTTAGTATATAGTCAATGTTTCCTTTTATAGGTTACTTAAATATAAAATTTTAAATATAGTATAAATGGATCTTATTTTAAAGTGCTTTTTAAACACTTTCCAATGGTATAAAAATTATAATTTTACGAACTATATATTAAAAGTTATGATCAATTTACTATATTTAAGTTTTTCATTGTGAACCCAATTATATTTATTCTTATCCTAAACTCTATTTGTATTTTAATCAATTAAGAACTCTATTTATATTCAAAAAAAATGACATGACACTTAATGAGTGTGACAAATGGCGTCCACCAAGCCAAATGTCGTAGCCTCGTGATCTGGCTTTTGCCAAATATCGCGGCCTCGTGATCTGGCTTTTGCCAAATATCGCGGCCTCGTGATTTGGCTTTTGCCAAATGTCGCGACCTCGTCATCTGGCTTTTGTACTCTGCTTTATATATTAGTTATATGATATGATATGATATATTGCCTTCTAGTGCAACAATTAGTTTTCACACTTTGGAAACTTTGTTTTTTTGGTAACTAAAGATAAGCATTTTTTTTTTTGCCAAATACACAAAGGAGCCGACTCAAACTATCATCTACTAGGGTTCAGCCTAATTCGTAATATCCTTCCACCTTTCTCCCACTGCTCATGCTCTATATGAGAATCGAGAATCAAATTAAATCTTAGATATGTTACTAGGGAAGCAACGTCTTTCCTGGACGTCGTCCATACCCTAGCCAAGACGTCCAAGAAAGTCCAAATCATGACGTGGGCGTCCAAGATAGACGTCTCCACCACGGCTTAGGCATCTTTCTTGGACGTCTTGGCCCTGGTCCAGATATATTTCTTAGATATCTAGTACTTAAAAAAACTTGTTTTACCCATTTCATTGGTTGTTGTTGTCCATGTCTCGTCTCTTGATCACTTTATGTGAACGAATTCTGACAAGCAATTGAAGTGTAATGACTTTTGGGAAAACAGATTAAGGATAGATTAGAAAGAGAGTAGAGAGAATTGGAGTGTATGTGAGGTGTAATGAGCAAAGGGGGCAATTTCGTCCTAGTTAGGCGATGGTTGGAGAGAGTAATGCAGGCATTTAACTACTCACATAAATTCTTTCAAAAAAAAAAAACTACTCACAAAAATAAAGTCAATGTAAGCACACTACCATTGGTGGTCGTGGACCAATGTGTTCCAAATAGGCTTTTCTTATTTGGAAAATTTATCAGAAACAATCTTATATAAACAACTTTTTGTCAGAAATAACCTTTTGAATTTTTTTTTTGTCAAGAGAATCCTTAAACCTTAAAAACTTTGTCAGAAGAAACTTGATGACGTCATTCCGGCGTTGACGTGTATTTTCCGGCACTGACTCAGTTAATGATTCGAAAAATTTGCAAGAAGCAACCTTTTATAATGCTTTTTTTGTCAGATGCAACCTTTTATAAATTCATTTGCAAATTAAAACCTTAAACTAATTTTTTTTTTGTGAGATCAACCATACCTAGTTTTTCGGTTGACCAAGCCATTCCCAAAGTTGACCGAGGAGAGTGGCACTTGAAGCTTTTTTTTTAAAATTTTAATTTCCACCCATTTTTCCATTCACCATACAAACTAACCTGCTTTTCCTTTTCTGATCTTTGCTATTTGTGATATCCTTTTTATTAGCTTTTGTTATCCAAATCCTCCAAGAAAATTAATGGTTTTGCAATTCAAGTATTGCCTATCTTAATTCAACCCAATTCAAGTATTGCCTATCTTAATTCAACCCAATTCAAGTATTGCCCATCTCAATACAAGCGCAAGTCCGCGTCGAAAATGGCTTAGTCAACACCGAAAAATTAGGTAAGGTTTCATCTCGCAAAAAATCTTTAGTTTAAGGTTTTAACTTGCAAAAAAATTATAAAAGGTTGTTTCTAAAACAAAAAAAAAACTATTATAAAAGGTTGTTGCTGGCCAATTTTAAATTGAGTCAATACCGCAAAATATTGGTCAACGCCGGAATGACGTCATCAAGTTTCTTCTGACAATGTTTTTTATGTTTAAGGTTTCTCTTGACAAAAATTTTTTAAAAAGATTGTTTCTCACAAAAAGTTACTTTTTTTTAAAGGTCACAAAAAGTTACTTATAAAAGGTTATTTTTTACAAATTTTCCTTTCTTATTAGCCTCTTAACCAAATATAATAGGTTGTTTTTGGCACGGCCCCTATAAGGCTGAAGCTTGCAAATGATGATCGACCTCTAAAAAAAACCCTCATACAGCAACCACATCTTCATGGGAATACTCCATATGCACGCATCTTCCTCCTGTGTATATATGCATGCATATCTTAAGACTTAAATAAAGTTTCCAAACCTATATAAAAAACAAAAAGAAGTTTCCAATGATGTGATATAGGAATAGATATCTTCTCCATTCATGCATGAACAATACTAATGTCTAATAATAACCTAATTAATGTTCTTTTTTATCTCCTGAGAATCAGGTACCTTTCAGAGTTCAGACCATTACTTCCAAAAAAAAAAGGTACCTTTCAGACCATAGTTTCTCTATAAAAGGCCAAGATTTGGTCATCAAGTAAGCCAAAATCTTTCAAAGTCTCGAACTAAGTTACAAAAAAACTCTCCAAATTTGCCTAGCATGCAATATGTTCCTACTCCGATGCAAGGATTTCCTCAGTTTGGTTATCCTCCATTTGTAGTCCCAGGTGGGCAGGTATACAATTCCGGTGGTAACGTGAATCATTCCGGCATACAGAAGAATGGCGGCGTCAAAGTCGGAAATAGCAAGGCCAAATCTGGTGGTGTTGATATTGGTTCCATTGGTGGCAATATTGACAATGTAGGCGGCCAGCAAAAAACTGGAGATGTTACCTTAGGCAATATTGGTTGTTCATCCTAAACATATCATAGCCAAGGCCAAATATTTAAACACTGCTATGTGATTAATAAAACTTCTGCTGGTTTGCAGACTGTAGTTTTTTTTTTCGGGGGGTGCTACTGGTGTTATATTTGATGTCGAAATTCTGCTCATATTATAGTGTGTTACCTATGTTATTGGAATGCTACCATTAGTTAGATACTAATTGCACTCATGATGTGTTACTAAATTCATAAACTGGTTCCTGTAACAATCGAAAGTATTTTAATAGGTCCTTTTAGACAAAAAAATTTATTAGGTCATTCCCTACAAAACTTGTATTTTATTAGGTCCTTTCTGACAAAAAACCCTAGATTGTTTGATATCAGATGAAAACTGTGCACTCAGAATTTAACTTACCTTTTCAACAACATCAAAGTTCAAATTACTATATAAAGTTTTAAAATTGTGTTTTTTCTATATATTTTTTAAGAAGTTTTGACACTTGCGTCTTTATCTTCTTTCAGTTTTTTTCCTTTCTTCTCTCCCGCCTAATATGGTTGCCGGCCATTCCTTTATTTAGTACATAATAAAAATCCAAGTTACATGAACTACATATAATAGTTATCTGAAAAAACACCATAGAAAAAAAAATGTGGTTGCAAACTGAAAATTGATATTCAAAAGAATGTCTTTTGAAAAAAATTCAAAAGAATGTGATTATTGTTTTTAAAAAAGGTAATACTTCATTGATAGAAAGAAGTGGATGTAACAATCTTTTATAATTTATGTATGGCCTATAAACTATAAATGATGAAAATTAGGAAGGTATAAATCATTATATCACTTAACTCCTTGGTTTAATAAAAATAGTCAATAAGCTATTTTGAAATTTTGTATAAATCATGTCATGGTCAATTATAATGTACTTTTTGTGAGGTTATGATGAGGTGGAGCAATATTATGCATTTATTTACATAATGGGCTAAATTAAATTAGTCAAAATCTACCAGTTAGAGTTTTTTTTTTTCAAACTTTACCCCCCCCTACATGTAAAAAGCTCCAAAAATAGGGTTATGCATGAATGGGAAAATAAAAAAACTTATCAAAGCGCACAACGGTAGGAATATATATGTGTGCCTACGCGTCAACTCAAGTATTTATCCTAGGTGTATCTAGAATAAAATTAATGGCCATGATTGGTAGGAATATATTTCATCAAGCACTAGTGGCGTGCATAAAGTAGTAATTCTTTCTCCATTATCAAAGTTGTACAAAACTTATGGATGGATTTCAAATATTCCGTTCCATCTTTTTGTATCAACATATGTGTTATTTTGCTCTAAAAAAAAACATATGTGTTATTTATATCAATATAATGACGACTATTTAAATCATCAAAGGAGCCTTGACACTCATATATATAATAGGCTCAATAGCTAATGCGTTACAGTAGATATAGAGGCGTTGCAATAGACACTATAGCTAATACAAACAGCTTTGTGATAGACTGATAGTTGTTGCAATAAGCCTAAAAATCGTTGCATTATGTTTATTGCAACGGTTTTTGGCTCTATTGCAACAGTTTTCAAGGGTTGCAAATTGCAATAGTTCATTTTTGTAGTATATGGACAAGTACTTTGGTATAACTTTTATCGTATACTAGGGGTACATCCAAAGCTATTTTATTTACTTATTGCTTATTTGAAATCCTCCTAATGAGCAAAATATAGGATTGGGTATATATGTCGTCATGCACATGATACTCCCGATTATATAATGAATGCACTAATACTTGACGGTATTTGTTTGCATAAGCCAACAATAATTGCTATGACGTCAATATCTTTGAGATAGTTGAGCTTCTTAAGTTAAGTAATTTCATTTGAGTCTTTTTCATTTTCTTCATTCTCACAATCTCACTACTTCCTAAAATATTAAATTTACTAACCAATGTAATAGCTTATTGCCCCATGCATTTAGATATGTATATCCTTGCTAAAATCTCTATTATATAAGGGAAGGGGGAAGGCTATGGTGTCCCCTTATCAAATTACTCAAAAGCCCTCATGATTTTTTAAAACTTAATTAAAATATACCCCTTAATATTCACAACACACATTAAATAACTTAAGAAAAATAAAACTATCCTTAAATTTTTCTACAAACCAATTCAAAAAGTCAAAACTAATAGGAATTAGCCCACAAATATAAAAGGGAACTTAGAAACATAAATTGATTAAAATATTTGTAATAAACTTGAATTAGCAATAAAAATGAAGAAATAAAATATTAATCAACTCGAAAAAGAAATAAATAAAATAAAATTCAAACTTAACAAATTAAAATACGTTGTTTTCTTATGTCCATTTTTTAAATGATATATTAGTTATAAGTGCATACTTTGTTTATCACATTGAAA
Organism: Beta corolliflora; assembly: GCA_947648045.1. Classification (NCBI taxonomy): domain Eukaryota; kingdom Viridiplantae; phylum Streptophyta; class Magnoliopsida; order Caryophyllales; family Amaranthaceae; genus Beta; species Beta corolliflora. The sequence continues at coordinate 153,170 of CANSZD010000525.1, read as the reverse complement.
AATAATTGTCAACTTACACTATTATAAAATGTTTTCACCGCACATGTATTGGACGCACATAAAGTTAGTTATTTGAGAATATGAAAGTTCGACCAGAAAAATTTTTGTCGCACGCATTGCCTGCATAGATAGCTAGTATGAATGAAGGAAAGGGCCCGGCCGAAAATATAGTAAAGCTAATAATTTTTAAGTAACAAAAGAAAATAGAAAGTGAATAATTACTCTAATTGAGGAATGAGGGAGTAGTTAATTTTTTTTATAGAGAGAGCCACAAATAGGGTGTGCAAAGACCAGGGTTGGACCTGAATTTGGACCGGATTGAAAATTCAGGTCCGGTCCACGGTCCGCAATAAACAGTGATTCCAGGTTTTCAGTTCGGTCCGGTCTGGACTGGAAACCCGGAATTTTTATTTTATTTATAGAAATCTGTTTTTTTAACTTACTTAGGGCCTGTTCTCCCAACTTATTTTCGATTGGTTCGGTTCGATTCGCTTGATTCAATTCGGTTCGGTTCGGTTCGATTCGTTCGGTTCCTAAATGATAATCATTACTATTAATTAGTTATAATTTAATTCGGCCGATTCGGTTCGGTTCAATTCAATTCGATTCGATTCGGTTCAATTCGGTTCGGTTCGGTTCGGTAGTTTTATGCCGTAGAATGCGCCTTTACTTCATCTTTCCCAAATTTGAAGTGTAACGTTAAATCATTTTTATTCTAACTCCTTACCTCCCTTCTTCTTCCTCTAAGAGGTCCAAACAATTCCAAGAAGACTAAAAGAGAAAAACAAGTGCGAAAATAATTTTTATATGCTTAAATTTTATTTTTTCGCAAAACAGGTCCAAAAAGGTCCTGACTTGAATTTTCTAGTCAAGACCTGGACCGGACCTGAAAAATCCGGTCTGGGCCCTGATCCAAGAAATTTGAAAATTTCGGTTGGTCCGGATCTTGACATGTGTACATCCCTAGCACAAGGGCAATTGATGTAGACGAGATTTGATCCCAAATATTAGACACAACCTCTTAATACATTAACCAACTACGCTAGTTAACATTCATAAAAAGGGAGTAGTTAGTAACACCATAAGCTTTTGAGGCCGGGATATGACACTCTATGCTGATCACCTTGTTTGTAAAATTGTAGGCTCACCTTGACAAACTCATTTTTCAGGTAAACATAGCCTAACTCAAAATAAGAAATCCAAACATATCTCCCATTAGATGGAGCGGGTTAAGCCCTTCTCAATAAGAACCACAAACCCCACCTCTAATGAGGTTTTTTTTTCTACTATGAAAAAAATACTCAATTATAAATTATGTAATGTCTTTAATGCATTTTTCACAAACAATAATGTATCAGTAATATATTCAAAAATCTTGTCAAACCAGCTAATACAAAACTATATTGTCAGTTATTAACTAATGTAATCAGTTAACAAGATATCATATTTTATTATTTTGTTTTAGGTGATATATTTGCTAATTTCTAAACAAGGTAAATGTGTCGTACTTTTTAATTTCTGTTTCAACTGTTGCTGTTTAGTCATGTAAATCTCTGCCTTGGAGCATTTAGTATGATCATTTTTTTACCAAATTTAATTATTATAATAGTTGTTGCGTTAATATATAGTGTAATAGCTATAGTTCTTAAATGTTAGTTGTTGAAATCAAATTTAAAACAATCAGTATCGGTAAAACTAACTATTTTTTTTGTTAATACAATTAGTGGAATTCTAACTTGGCTCATTGCTCTATCACTAAAAGTTAATTTTATTTAACTTTTTTAAAATAATATTCCAACCACTAGAAACTATTTCAAAAATACAATACTATTTCACCAGGGCCGTCTTAAACTATTTAGAGGCCCCGTTCTAATTTAAAAATTGGGCCCCTAATTTTTAGAAGTGCAATTTTAATAATTAAAACTATTTCAAAATACAATCATAATTTTACCGTAATCAAACCAAAAACTAAAACTAATTTAGGGCTCGTTCGGTATCACTGTGGTTTTCAGTTTTTTGTATTTAAAAGTCATATGATATGTGTCCTATAATGGATAAAAAAATTGGTCAAACTTATTAGAAACATGATGATTTTGAAAATTGACAACTAAAAAGTGAAAACCACTTTTTCTGGTTTCCTGTTTTTTCTTTTTCGTTTTCAAAAAAACTGAAAACTAAAAACAAAAAACGATAACGAACAGACCCTTATCTAATTATGAATACCATTCTAATACAACACCAAGCTAAAATGGAACGTAGACGCTTCAGTTCACCAAGCTCACTCAGGTTCTGCCATTGGTGGTTCCAATTGAACTTCATCCGTAATTCACTAAAATCCTGGCTGAATCTATCCATCATTCATCATGTTAGAAGCTCCAATCATGTCGCTGACTCCTTAGCTAAACAAGGCCTGCAACGTAATTCAAAATTTCTCGCCTGGCTCTAAGATCATAAGTCATTCTTGGTGGGTCTGATCCTAGGAAAAGCCTTTTTGGGCCTCTTTGTATTTCTTCTTAGTTGGATGTTAAATCAATTGGGCCTTTAGTTTGTTTTTGATGTATGAGCTGTAACTACACCCTGGGCCTCCAAATTTTATCCTAATAAAAATCCAAATTATCAGGGAAAAAAACACCAAGCTAATATCGACATTCTAGCTACTTAAAATGAGCCATCCTTCTAATCTGAAATTGCCTTATAAGGCTGGTCTGCTTCACTACCAAGTTCTAACTAAAGTATAGTTTTTTTATATCTAAAAAAATAATTAAAAATTATTTTAACAAAGACAAATATTAGTATCATTCTTATTGTAAGCACCGGAATCATATTGTTCAGTACCAAATTAAGAGTTAATAGAACATAATATTGAAGCTAATCTAAGAGTTATATTTTAAGTGATTGGTGAATATATAAATTCTACAAATTAAATTAATAATTGATAAATACTCAAGTTTTGTGAAATAGAAACATGAATTTTTCCATTGAGAGTAATCCAAACTCTTCATACACGTCGATTGATACAGGAAGGTGAGAGAGCTTAATGGAAACTTTGTTGAAAAATTAATGAAAAAATTAGAGATTCGAGAAGAATGGAATATAGAAAGTTTCAATCTTTTATGGGAATTACAAGTACAATCACTTGCTTTAATGGAAGAGAGAGACGAGCTCCACGCTTCAGCAATTAGAGGAAGAAATGATTTGCGTTATTTCTTTACAAATAAAAGAAGGGCTCTAAAATATTGGACCCTCAAATTTGTGAGGCCCTGTGCTACGGGTCTGGTTGCACAGGCCCATAGCCGGCCCTGTATTTCACCATACACAATTAGTGAAATTATAACATGGCCATACTTTGAAAGATGTTTGAAAATTATTGGCTCATTGCATAACAAACCCCTTTCTGCCCTTAAATGTTTGTTCTTGTCATTGATTAGTGGAGTTTTAACTTGGCCATACTCTGAAAGATGCTCCAAAGGCCTTTTTTTTGTAGTGTTGGAGCAAATTATGGGAAACAAAGACTGCTTTTCATCACTTTTTTGAGAGGCCAGATAGGCGTCTCATCGTGAGAGGTCGAAATGGCCTCTCATTTTGGTATCAGGAGGTACCAATTAAAGTAAGTAACTCTGGTACCAATGCTCGATAGGCCAAAATTTTGGTATTTGCAGTTACCAAAGTAAGCGTTACTTTCGTATTACTGGTACCAAAACTCAAAGTTGATATTAAAGTATAACTGATACCAAAGCTCTAAGTTGATACCAAAGTTCACCTACACTTAGGTACCAAAGTAAGAGTTATTTTGGTATTGGTACCAATTTTACTGAACTTTGGAATAATTTGGTACCAAAGTTCAGGGTCAGTTTTTTGTCTTTTTGTACGAAAATACCAAAATGCCCCTGTGAAATGCCATTATGGCCTCTCACGATGACACACCAACACTTTCTCCTTTTTTGAGCACAAACTGTTCTGATTAACTCTCTTTCCAATCATGACTTGAACCAAGTTAAAAAAGGCTATTAGCTCGCTTAATTGATTGAAAAGAACCACTGTTGAGTTCCGAATATGTAAAGTGACACCTTGCTTAACCCACGTCATATCACTCCCTTTATTTCTAATTACTTAGTGATGTGTCGTATTTTTATATAGGTTTTAGTATTCTTTGATGAATTTCAGGTATTGAGAACATAATTGAAGTATTATTAGACAAGTTTGAGTACTTAGGAGCAATTGGAAGGTAGCTACGTTGATAAAGATTGTTACGTATATCTTTGAGTGCAAATTGGAGCTTAAACAAAGTTGGAATTTGATTAAAGAATTGCGGAATTTGATTAAAGAATTGCGGAAATTGAGTCCTGCTTACTCTTTTACTCATAAATTTTTACTCGACATTGATAATTGGATGATTCCAGCGGCATAGGAAAGTAGGTTTGAAGAGATTTCCAACGATAGGTTGCACGGCCCAAGGCGAGTTATATTATGGGAGATATGGGCTTCGCAAGTTGGCCCTGTTTTTCTGAGATCTCCTACGCGCACGGATTTGTCATTTCCGGCTCTTTAATGATTTAATTGTCTTTCCTTATCTTGTAACTTGGTTTCTGTGGGCGTAGGATTTTTGAATTCCTTTAATGCCTACACGCGGTGTGAGCGCGTTTATTTGACTACCCCATTGTTAAGGTTTTATTAAAAAATATGTTTTTGAAAGAAGTCGCCAACAATTCTTTAGAGGAAGAATCATAAACCTAATTGAATATTGAAACGGAAGGGACATCTTAGGGACTTATCCAATGTAAATTTCCCCGTCATGACTCCATAGATGGTCAAAATGAACCAAAGATTGAGTTCGGGGGTGAGGGTACAATATAATCAGGAACCATATTGCCCATTGCTGGCCTTTACTAAATATCGATTCATAACAGATTTTATGCCAAAGAATAATCATATAACGTTTTAAGCACCCTAAAAATAGTTAGTCTAGGTTGGTTCAGGAAACACATAAAAAAAACTAATTATTTAGTGACAAGTTATTAGACAATCAGATTAACGGGTCCTTAGCAGGTTGTCCATGTTATCTGAATTAGTTAGAACATTTATTTAGGTCTTGATTAACAATAAATACAAGGTGATAAATATTGCAATCAGGCATAAAAAATAATATGTTAATAAAAATAAATAAAAATAAGAAAAGAAAATAGCACAGGGAGTTAGTATAATATGTACAATACTTACAGTCGCAGGGACGAGTTAACAATCTACATCATGAATAGAATGTTAGTAACTTCAAGAAAATAATAAAAATAAATAAAGAAAATAAAGTAAAGTTAGTTAATTTAGTTGACCCTCAGAAATTATACCACCGTCCGGGGTCGTTGATTTGTACGGATCTTGGAAAATTGAATATTACACGAGTCTTGAAAACATAAAAGATTTGTGTTTTGCGTTGGTTTTGTTTGTTTGGCTTTCGGAAATTATTAGAAAGTGGTGAATGATGATGAATCAAGGTAGTGGGCGTAGGTGTATGTTTTGGTGCTAGGGAATTGGAGAGTTGATGTTGTAGGGTGCAGGTAGTGTTAGATAATGACGAGTGAATTCTTTTGGAGTGATTGTGTGTCGTGGTATAGGTGTAGTGTTGATGATCAAGTGGTGACAATTGTGGTCAACGAATGAGAGAATTATGAGAGGGAATTTGTTGGAGATTTAGAGTATAAGGTTAGCTAATTTCATGATATATTGTTTGAGTCACTTGGTAATGGTGTTGTTACTCGAATAATATATGTAATATAATATGCTATATGTTAGTCGTGCTTGTGATCAGTGGCAGTGGGCTTGGCTTGCTCACACCCAGCAGCAGCAAAGCTGGACTGGGAGGGAAGGGCTGGTCGCACCTCGCGACGTTGCCCAGCTCGCGACTCGCGACGACGTCACTGACATTTGCTGCTCTTTGCTTTAATTCGCGTGTTTTAACGGTTTGTCAATGTATCGTTTCAGATTTTCTGAAACAGTATAGCATTGTTATAAATATGAGATCTCTCATATGATGAAGGTATTGAGAAAACTACTTCTCTTTTTTGCATACAAACTCTAAAAGATCAAAATCAGAAATAATTCTTCATCTCTACAAAATCTCACAAACTCATTTTCATTGAATAGTGTTCATAGTAAGCGTGACCACTATTGTTTTTCTTCTTTGTATCTCGAAGGTGAATTCCGTGAAACACGTACTTTACAATTAGGGTCGGAATATTACTTTTGGGAAAGTGATCCACGCCTAGAAGATTGTTCATCTTGTGACCCTTGTTGTATTTGTATTTTCCCTAACAATCCAAAAGTAATAACCATTGCAAGATGACTTCAATTCGTGAAATGTCTGCAAATTTTCACAAACTTGACAAGTTCGAAGGTGTTGGCTTTAGAAGATGGCAGAAGAAGATGCATTTTCTTCTCACTTCGTTAAGTGTGGCGTATGTTTTGAGCACTCCCAAACCCGAGGAAGTGGAAAATGAAACTGTTGAAGAAATTCGGAGGAGAAACAAATGGGAGAATGATGACTACATATGTCGTGGTCCCATCCTTAACGGTATGTCCGATGCTTTGTTTGATATTTATCAATTTGTTGAATCCGCTAAGATTCTTTGGGATGAACTAGAAAGTAAATACATGACCGAAGATGCTTCTAGTAAGAAATTTCTTGTTAGTAATTTCAATGCTTTTAAAATGGTAGACTCTAGGTCGGTAATGGAGCAATTCCATGAAATTCAAAGAATCTTAGGGAGTTTTAAGCAACACAACATTGTGATGGATGAGACCTTTGTTGTTTCCTCTATAATTGACAAATTACCACTCGGTTGGAAGGATGTTAGAAATTCTCTTAAGCATAAGAAAGATGATATGAATGTTGAACAATTGGGTGCTCATATTCGGATTGAAGAGGATGGTAAATCAAAGGAGTCTTCTAATCCTAAGAAGAGGGCTAACAATTTCACCAAAGGCAACAATGGGAAGAAGCCTAAGTTTGGTAGAGGTGCTCAACGAGGTTGTTGGGAATGTGGAAAGCCCGGTCATTTCAAGAAGGATTGCACCATTTGGAAGAAGAAGATGAACAAAAAGAATGGTGGGAATGGCGAGTCTAGCCAAACCCATACCAAGCAAGGTATGTGTACACAAGTTTCACTTAATTCAAATCTGAATTTTGTGTGTATGATTTCTGAAATCTTTTGTGTACAGGATGATTGTTCATGGTGGATCGATTCGGGAGCATCAAGACATGTATGCAAGGAGCGGTCTCTATTCAAGACTTTCAAGGAGGTTGAGAATGGAGAAGTTCTTTACATGGGCAATGATTCTACGGCTAAAGTTCTAGGTGTAGGACAAGTAGAATTAGTGTTTAGTTCCGGAAAGCCTCTTATTTTAAGAGATGTATTGTATTCTCCGGAACTTAGGAGAAATTTAGTCTCCGGTGCTACCTTGAATCGGTTAGGCTTTAAAATGGTGTTTGAAGCTGATAAATTTATATTGTCTAAGGGTGGTACTTTTGTAGGACTTGGTTATCTTTGTAATAGTATGTTCAAACTAAGTATTTCGAATGCTTTGAAAGATACTTGCTTTGTTGTTAATGACAATTCTTCTCTATGGCATAATAGACTTGGTCATGTTAACTATAAGAAGTTGTATTCCATGTCTAAGCATGATTTGATTCCCTCTTTTGATCCAAGTATAGAGAAGTGTAGAACATGCATGTTAACAAAGATAACTAGAAATAATTCTTTTCCAAACAATGTGGAAAAAGATACTTCATTGCTTGATTTGGTGCATAGTAATTTATGTGATTTTCATAGCACTCCTTCCTTAGGGAACAAGAAATACATGATAACTTTTATTGATGATTATTCTCGGTTTTGTTATGTATACTTGTTGTTTACTAAGGATGAAGCCCTTGATAAGTTTAAGATCTATAAAAATGAAGTTGAATTCCAACTAAGTGACAAAGTTAAACGGTCTAGAACCGATAGGGGTGGTGAGTTCTATGACCCGAGTTATTTTCAATCTACCGGCATTATACATGGAACTACAGCGGCTTATACACCACAACAAAATGGTATAGCCGAAAGAAAGAATAGAACTTTGCAAGAAATGCTAAATTCTATGTTATCCTATTCGGGTTTAAGTGATGGTTTTTGGGGTGAAGCTATGTTAACAGCTTCTCATATTTTAAACCGAGTTCCAATGAAAAAGAACGAGGTTACCCCATATGAACTTTGGTATCACAGAAAACCAAATTTGAGTTATCTCAATGTTTGGGGATGTCGGGCAATTGTAAAAGTGCCGGAACCCAAACGTAAAAAGTTGGGTGAAAGGGGAGTTGAGTGCATCTTTATAGGGTATTCTCTTCATAGCAAATCCTATAGGTTCTATGTTATAGAACAAAATGACTTTTGGTCAATTCACACTATTGTGGAGTCAAGAGATGCAATTTTTGATGAAAAACGATATTCATCAATTCCTAGACCAAAGGATATTACTCCTAATACCAATATTCAAGCAATTGATCAAATTAACATTGATCAAGGAATTGGTCTTGATCAAACTAACATTGATCAAGAAGTTGATGAACAAACTCTTGATGAGAATGTTGCATCAACATCATCACAACCTAGGAGAAGTAAAAGGGCGAGAAAAGAGAAATCTTTCGGTCCGGACTTTCATGTATATTTGGTTGAAGGATCAAGGAGTTCCATAGTGACTAAGTTTCCATATATATATTTAATGTGGAAGAGGATCCTTTAACGTTTAATGAGGCTATGAGATCTCAAGATACCGCTTTTTGGAAAGAGGCAATTGATGATGAGATGGATTCCATCATAGGAAATAACACTTGGGTTTTAGCTGATTTACTTCCTAAGTGTAAACCAATTGGGTGTAAATGGATTTTCAAAAAGAAAATGAAAGTAGATGGAACTATTGATAAGTTCAAAGCCCGTTTAGTGGCTCAAGGTTTCTCACAAAAACCGGGTATTGATTATTTCGATACATATGCACCCGTTGCTAGAATCTCCACTATAAGGTTATTAATAGCTCTTGCGGATATTCATAAGCTTGTGATCCATCAAATGGATGTCAAGACGGCGTTCTTGAATGGAGAACTAGAGGAAGAGGTTTACATGCGACAACCGGAAGGGTTTGTCGTGAAAGGTCAAGAGCATAAAGTATGCAAGTTGATTAGATCTTTGTATGGGCTAAAACAAGCACCTAAGCAATGGCATCAAAAGTTTGATGAGGTTGTGTTATCTAATGGTTTCAAATTGAATAATTCAGACAAGTGTGTTTATAGCAAATTTGATGACAACGGCAATGGTGTCATGATTTGTCTATATGTAGATGACATGTTGATATTTGGAACGGATTTGTCACAAGTTGAGTGGACAAAATCTTTTCTATCTTCACAATTCTCCATGAAAGATTTGGGGGAGGCGGATGTCATCTTAGGTATAAGAATTAAGAGAGACAATGGAAAATTGATCTTGTCACAATCTCATTATATCGAGAAAGTGCTCAAGAAGTTTAATGTTAGTGATTGCTCTCTTGTTTCAACTCCTATGGACCCAAGTGAAAAATTGTTGCCAAATGATGGCAATGCTGTGTCTCAACTTGAGTATGCGAGGGTTATAGGTTGTTTGATGTATGCTATGATGAGTACTAAGCCGGATATCGCGTTTGCGGTAGGGAAATTAAGTAGGTATACTAGTAATCCTAGTATGGAACATTGGCAAGCTATTCATCGAGTGTTAAAGTATTTGAGGAAAACCATGGACTACTGTTTGTCCTATAGTGGATATCCTTCGGTTTTAGAAGGGTATTCGGATGCAAGTTGGATTTCTAATAGAGAAGATCATTCCTCCACAAGTGGATGGGCATTCCTCCTTGGGGGAGGTGCAATATCTTGGGCTTCCAAGAAACAAACTTGCATTGCGGATTCTTCAATGACATCAGAGTTTATAGCTCTGTCGTCGACAAGCAAAGAAGCCGAGTGGTTAAGGAATCTCATGTTTGAGATACCTTTGTTGCCAAAACCAATATCACCTATTGCTATACATTGTGATAGTGATGCAGCATTGGCAAGAGCTTATAGTCAAGTGTATAATGGTAAGTCAAGACACATTGGTGTGAGACATAGTTATGTCTAGGGGTGTTAACGAGCCGAACCGAGACCGAACCTGACTAGGCTCGGCTCGGCTCGAAAACATTTTTAATTCGGCTCGGCTCGAGCTCGAAGCTCGTCGAGCTTCAAATGTTGAGCTCGGCTCGAGCTCGAGTCCATAAATTGTAACTCGACTCGAGCTCGATAGGCTCGAAAAGCTCGAAAGTCGAAATATAACTTCAAGGTTCAACAAAAACAAGTCCAAGGTCAGATTTTTCATTAGGCCCAAACATTTAGTTTCAGACCCAATACCCAACACTTGTTATTTGCGTGGCCAAGCAAGTAGCAGCCAGCCGTAGAAGTTCAGGAAGTTGCAGATTTCTTTTATAAAGCTTCTAACTCACACCCTTATGTTATTCGACCGATGTGGGACTCAAGAAAGCCAAATTTCTTATCTTTTATTCCTCACTTACTTTTGTCTTCCAACCTGGCTACCCATTCCCAAGCGTGGCGTGAAGAAACATTCTTGACACATTCAATGAAGAAAGCAATTTATGTCTTGGCTTATTGTTGGCTGTTGAATATCTTTTTTTTAGAGGATGTTGAATATCCTAATTTAGGTGGTTAGCTAAAGATATAATTTGCTTGTGACAGATTTTGCATTCTCTTCGCCTTTGCGGTAATTATTCCCACTCTTTCTTTGTTTCTTTCTTTGTTTCTTTCTTTCTCCTCTTTCTATTTGAAGTGTAAGAATGATCAAACAAGCAAGCCTTAATGAATCCCCTATCCAAAAAAAATCAGCTTCTGGTATGACGATTGTCGAAGAAATTCAAGTGGAGAAGATGATGAATAGTCAATGCAAAAAACAAGAACAAGGGGAAGGGTGGAGTCAACACAAGAGGGGGAATAAAAGGTACAAAAATAATTTTGTGGGGCTAATTGATGACTAGCGGCAGAACCGCAGAAGGTGTATTAAGCTTGGATGTTAGGGAATTTTGTGGAACCTTAAAAATCATGAATCAAGTACAGTTTATTGTGAAATACTATACAATATCTCAACTTTTTAAAATATTATGATTATTAACCTGGCTAATTTTTTACCATAGCTATTAATTAATTTTTTATCTTATATTAAACATTAATGAAATACTTTTAGTAATAAAAAAAACTATCGAGCCTGTTCGCGAGCTTTCGAGCCGAACTTAGGGTAGCTCAGGCTCGACTCGTTAGGGTTTCGAGCCGATCTCGAACTCGAATCGAGCCCAATCGAGCCGAGCTTTGACCGAGCTTTGACCGAGCCGAACTCGAATAGTTTGCGAGCCACCCTGGCTCATTAACACCCCTAGTTATGTCCAAGGACTTATCAAAGATAGTGCTATCACTGTTGACTATGTGAGAACTACGTATAACCTAGCGGATTGTTTCACAAAGGCACTAGCTAGAGATACGGTAAAGAGGATGGCAATCGGTTTAGGATTGGTGCCTATTGGAAATCACGAGTAAGGGAATCTTAACTTAACGCCCAATAAGATGTTGGGTCTTGAGTTCAATAAGATTAATTTCCTTATTTGATGATTGAAAGAACTTATATAAACATCCAAGGTAAAGTTCTTTAAATCTGTGATGATTTAAGAGGTTGTTTAATCTTAATAGGTCTCTTGACATTGTGCTTTGTCACAGGAGCATGCTTTTCTAAGAGATCTACCTATGTAAGTGCGAAGTTTGGCCGCTTCAAGGAGCTAGTGAGGCATAGCTTTGATGCACTTATGAATTGATATGGACACATGGCTAGTTAGTGTCTAGTGTATATTGAAAATGAGTAGTTAATCTTGTGTGTGTAATATCTTCAAGTTTTCATTATGTGTTGCTAATGGTTCAATCGTTTATCGACACCATTTGGATACGAATGCTTGGAATGTGTATTATACTAAGTGGAAGTTCAAGTCTTTGTACACTTTCATTTATGCATGAGGTTGTTTTGTTTTGATGATGCTTGTGCAATAACTATTTTGTATACTCTAAATGGGGGAGGATTGTTGGAGATTTAGAGTATAAGGTTAGCTAATTTCATGATATATTGTTTGAGTCACTTGGTAATGGTGTTGTTACTCGAATAATATATGTAATATAATATGCTATATGTTAGTCGTGCTTGTGATCAGTGGCAGTGGGCTTGGCTTGCTCACACCCAGCAGCAGCAAAGCTGGACTGGGAGGGAAGGGCTGGTCGCGACTCGCGACCAGGGTCGCACCTCGCGACGTTGCCCAGCCCGCGACTCGCGATGCTGATCGCGGCTCGCGACGACGTCACTGACATTTGCTGCTCTTTGCGTTAATTCGCGTGTTTTGACGGTTTGTCAATGTATCGTTTCGGATTTTCTGAAACAGTATAGCATTGTTATAAATATGAGATCTCTCATATGATGAAGGTGTTGAGAAAACTACTTCTCTCTTTTGCATACAAACTCTAAAAGATCAAAATCAGAAATTCTTCATCTCTACAAAATCTCACAAACTCATTTTCATTGAATAGTGTTCATAGTAAGCGTGACCACTATTGTTTTTCTTCTTTGTATCTCGAAGGTGAATTCCGTGAAACCCGAGCTTTACGATTAGGGTCGGAATATTACTTTTGGGAAAGTGATCCACGCCAAGAAGATTGTTCATCTTGTGACCCTTGTTATATTCGTATTTTCCCTAACATAATTAGATGCAGGTGATGGGTGGAGTGAATTAATTGTGATGATCAGATGGTGATGATGCCTTGATTTATGTAGTAATAAGGTGGCGATGGTGATCAAGTGCTTTTGTTGTGGGGTTAGGAATTTGGTCGTGAGTTTGTGAGTTATGCCGAGAGATTATGAGAGTATCCCTTGAGATTTATGAAGGTGAGGTATTATATAGGTTTTCGAAAATAATTGGGTTTCTTAAAAGATTTTTATAAAATAGTTAGATAAAAATATTTGAAAACACTTTGGAAAAAGATGATTTTTTATAAAAAGATATTTTTATTAATAAAACTAATCAATATAATTAATTAATCCTATTAATTAAATTGGGATAGAAAATGGGTTTTATAAAATTAAGCTTTCACAAAACTATTTTTAAAAGGTTTTCAAAGATGGGCTTTTAAAAAGTTATTTAAAAACGTTTTAGAAAGTGGGCTTATTAAAACTGGTTATAAAAAAAGGTTTTCAGAAATGAGTTAATAAAAAGAGTTAGAAAATGGATTTGGGCTTAAAATATTTTATTTTAGACTCGTTCTTTATTCTTTCCTCGATCCGGACCAATTGGAGCAGGGTATTGGTCATCATAGGGTACTAAATAGGGAGACACGATTATGTGTCTACAGTTTCCTACTAGTATTAGGAGATATAACTTTATATTAGGGATTTCTAATTAGGTTAGGAGATCTATTATCTATTATTCATTCGAGTTGCACGTTATTTTGCTTTCTAGATTTTTCTCTCTAGTTTCTCCATATTTGTCCTAGTTTTCCTATTGCTTTTTTGGAGATTCAAGATTGAAGATTCATCTTTCATTCAAGCAATATTAATCAAGTTTTATTCTTTTCTCTTCTCTTTATTATATTTTAATTATGTTTTTAAGTGAGTAGTTTTTTTTCTAGCCCTAGTATGGATTGATCATATGATTCTTCTCTAATTCCTATGTTATTGAGTTATATGCTTAGGGTTTGATAATATTGTTTTTGTTGTCAATTTGGCATCTTGATTTAGCCCTAGTTTTATATTATCAATGAAAGTTGGAGTTGGAATTATGAGTTATTTACTTGATGCTGAATTGTTATTTTATTAATTGAGTTCATCAATGAAAGTTGGGTCTTAATTTAGATAATCTTGTCATTGATTTGAATTGTCCCATGAAAATAGGTGAGAACTAAAATTGGGAATTATTTGACATTGGTTCTTAATGCTTCTAATTATGTGTGTAAGCCATGAAAATAGGAGACATACATGTTAGTTAGGCCGTTTGCTATCACGAAAGTGAGCTCAAGGTATTGAGGAATGACCGAGGATTTAGTTTCGATTCGCAGCTGTACTTTATTATTGAGTCATAAGGGAATGTCAATCTCGCCTAAGCTATAATTGAATAATTGGAATGTGAGTACTAATCAATTTATATTAGTGGTGATGCTTAATCTTAGTTTTTTTAATTATCATATCCATTGACTTGTCATATTTTGTTATTAGTTTAGCTATTAGTTACATAGATTTCTCTTGATATTTGAATTGTGTAGCTGTTTCATAGTCTAAAATCAACTAGTGTTTAGTCTTGCACCTCCCTGAGTTCGACCCGTATGTGCTACGTCACTGTTCACTTGCGGTATTAAAAAAACCCTAATAATACTTAGCTTGCTACATTATTATATGCACAAGTATTGACAAATATTTAAAAATTACAGATTATAAGCTGACAAAATTAAGGGAAATATTAGTAATTTTGGTGGTTTATGATTGCTAAATAAAGAAATATAGCAAGTAAAAAGAGGCCTTCATATATGGATAATGTATCAAGTAAAAAATAGAAGGAAGTTTCATTAAATGAAGTGTTGGAATGCAAAAGTTGAATAAGAGAATGTGGCCGGGTTGAGTCCAATTCATTCAAAGTAAAAAAAAAAGGCTTATCTATGGACAACCTAAAAAATAATACAAAAGATTTTATTTGAGGTCTGCAAACTAAATAATTTATAATACATAATAATATTGAAAAACTAGAATTATGTAGAAAATACTTTTATTTTTTATTGAATTGATTGTGGGTTAAAACTTCGGAAAATCTTTTTATTCCATTCTCCTACAAGATAAGGTGCATGTATTTGATTGTAGAAGGCTTTTTTCATGAGCATTGAGAGCGCCACATAAGCAAACACTCATTTTCGACCAATGAGATAAAAGATAAGTAATTTATTTAAGATTTAAATTTTAGCGCCATGTAGGTACATTTGGCAAATGAGACTTAAGATGATAAATTTAGAAAAATAATGGAATAGCCACATAAGCTTATTCGACGAATGATCTTTAACATAATACTCCCTCCGTCCCTAAATAGAGTGCCCATTTCTTTTGGGCACAAGTATTAAGAAGAAATTATGTGTAGGACCTTAGTTGTATTAAATCATAATTAAATATAGAAGTTGGTACACTTTTTATGAATTGTTGATTAAGGAGAGAGAATGTGGACCATATGGGAAAGTGGGTGATAATATAAAAGTTGAAAGCAAAATAATATTTTAATTGGTGGACCCATACCAAATAAGAAAATGGGAAATCTATTTGGGACAAACATAAATGGAAAAATGGACTCTCTATTTAGAGACGGAGGGAGTAATAAATTAATTAGAAAAAATGCATGGAGTTTTAAGATACTTTTTTGATAGAAATTTATTTATAATAAACAACTATATATAATTCTATTATGTAAATTTAGTATAACCTTCGTTATACATATCGAATTTCATAATTTTTATATTATTGAAATCACCTAAAAAGTTCTTTAAAATGATATCCATATTACATATACTTATCAAACATTTTATTTTTCTCAAATTAATTTGAATACTTTCCTTTTTTTCTTTCCCACATCAATTTGGACACTTCCACTTTTAGTAAGATCCCACTATTTTTTCCCCTTTCATCTCATTTTCAAGAATTCTTTTGTCCTATTCTATATCCAATCTTATGTCCCAACTCCTTCTGACACATCAACATTTGTCATATGTTGAGACGAAAGATCCTCATTGATATCTGGACACCCTATATAGAAAATGGACCAAGAAATTTGGAACAACTGGTATATTATCTATACTAATATATTAAAAGGTGTACATATGAAAGTATATGTTGCCATGTGGAACCCCCCCATTCACTAGAAACATGCCATGTCATATACTAACAAGGAATACGTACTACAAAAATTTGTATAGTAAGATTCGAACATGCGACCAATACGTTGTAAAGTAAAAATCTTACCATCTCAACCAACTATTAGATGTGTTCTTACTCCACATAAATATATATATATAGCTTGGAACATTAAAATATATAACAAACTTATTTGGAATAAATATGAGCTCAAAACTTAGAAGTATTATTCAAAGTAAAAACTCGGGGCATCTCCCGAGCTACACACTAGTTTATTATATTATGATGTGATATGTGAGAGGCCGTAAACAAAAGAAGATAGAACAAAAAAGTATTAAAAAGAAAAAAAAAGGTATAAAAAAGGATTATTTAAAAAGATATATTATATATTGTGTAACACCTAATTGTATTATAGTCTTTGTAATTATATAATTGTATATATATATATTGATGAATAATTTATATTATAATTGAATTTTAGAAAATGTAAAAGGAAGCGGAAGGTCATATTCTCAACACAATGTAATGCGTATAACTCTTCTTTTTCACTTTTCTCAAGTGTTTGATTCAAAACTTTAAAATTAACACTGATATATGATTTAGGGCATCGTCCATGCTAACAACTAGTTAAGTATGGTCAGGGGTTGGGAGGAAGCAGTTTTGTTTTGAGCAGCTAAAACAAAATAATCATGTCATGGGCTGTAATTATAAGCGCTGCTAGCTATGTTCTGATGCGCAAAAGGCTGAGGTGTAGTTCACTCTCCTTCTTGTGTACCATCAAATTTTGTAATGCTCAGCCACTTTGGCCAAAGTAATGAAACTAAACCAAATTATCAAAAAAAAAATAATCTAAAAGTTAAGGGTCAAATGAAGAGTTCTGAGTGTCAAGCGACATTTATACTTCTAAATAATTACACTATATGAAGAGCCCACTACACTAGTCCTTGCCACTTTGTTTCTTCAATCGAATCAACATCAAAAACATATTTATCGTATGGCATATGAGATTGTGGATGGGATTTAATCTAAGGAAAAGTGAAAAGTTTCTTTTGTTCAGCTTTTGCCTAACAATGATACTTTTTATAATTTTAAATTACCACTTGAATGGAAAATATGACCCTATAGCCAACAAATTCTGTACTTATTCCCACAAACTTAGCTTAGAGAATAAAGTGCTCATCATATGAAACAACAATCCAATGGTTTTCTCACATAATAAAAGGAATTTATTCTTTCACATCGTTACATATGCAAGTTCAATGTAAAAAGTATACTACTTTACCAAGTAGAATCCGGTACCAAATAATATCTGCATTTGCTTCCTCTATAAGATGAGTGAAAACCTACTTATAATACCTCAACACTCATCAAGCAAGCTAAATTATCAACACAACACAACATAACTTAAAATGCAGTACGCTTTTGCTCAAACTCATCAACGTTACCCTCATTATCGCAGTACTAAGCAACCTCGTGAATTTTATCATCCTCCTCCTTCTCCTACTAACTACTACCCTACTCATAACCATGGTTATCCTTCAGCTTATTACCCTCAGGGAGCGAATTCGAATTTTTATTATTACAATCCTTTTCCCATGGGGATGGGGCACTCATATAATTCTGGTGGTAATTGGTATGATGGGCATGGTATACAGAGAAATGGAGATGTTAAACTCAACAATGGAAATGCTAAGCGGAAAAATCGCAAGACCACCGTTATTGGTGGATGTCATGGCAATCAAGGCGGTCATCAGGTGACGGGGGATGTTATCTTAGGTGACATTCACTAGAAAAAAGTACTTCAAGCTTGCAAGTTTGTTGTGTGTTTGTATAATAAAGGATCAACCTACTAGAATGTTGCCGTTAGTTCAATTTATCTACTAGTACTGGTGATCAATTGTATTCTATATTGTTGTATAATATGAAATTCTTCTGTACGCTATTAGTTTAAGATTTGGCTTAAGGTGATAATAGCATATCCGACATATATATACTATCAGAATTGAACTAATAACTATGTGAATAACTTATAGCAAAAATTGACAGGAACAGTCTCAACTATGGGTAGGGGTGTGCACCGGTCCACGATCGGACCGGACCGGAACCGGCTGGACCGGTGGACCGGAATCTGTCTTTTTCCAGGCTGGACCGGTGGACCGGAATCTATATTTTAAAAAAAAATCTTTTTTATTTTATTTAAATATATTTATAAATTAGATATATTAAAAATTAATATTTTTAATAACAATAATCCTAAAGTAATTAATAGTAGGTTTTTAAATTTCTAACTTTCTACCTTTTTAAACTTTTTTTAACATATAAATTTTTTTTTTACTAAACTAATAGAAATTCCGGTCCAACCGGTTTGGACCGGTCCGGACCGGAATCGGGAATTTTTGTGGACCGAGGACCGAACCGGAATAATTCCGGTCCGGACCGGTTTGTGCACACCCCTAACTATGGGCGATCCACAATTTTTAGTCCTAACTAAAGATTATTTCTGAGCAGTCCCAATTATGCATCATTTTTTACAAAATTGGTCCCAACAGGTTAATGACCTGCCACAACAGGTAAAATGTATTGTTTTCATTTTTCTTTTCCGCCACCCCACCACCCAACACACCACCTCGCCACCCAGCACCACCACTAGAACCACCGCAATAACAAAATAATAGCATCAGTGTTAATGTCTTGCGACTTGAATTAACACTTAGTGATATTAAGCTAAAATCTCCTTCCCATTAAGTGACCTTAGTCTTGAACTTAGTGGGGAGTAAGAGACCTATTACTTAAAACACGCAATCATATATGTAAACAGTTCTGATACTCCGCGAATAAAAGTGACGCCTTATACTGGCCATACGTCCAATGCCTGGATACTCATAGGTGTTCTAGAGAATCAACCCAAGCAATTCTCATAGGAAGCGGCCACACTTCCACACCTACTTAGGTGAATCCCATCAAGTGTGAGCTACATCACACCACCAAATATATGGATATGGGTTCATTAAGAGCCTTTTGCTCATCCTCATTCACAATGTAGCAAGCACTATTACAATCAAACATCTAGGGATGGAGAAATAAATTTTAGTGCTCCCGAATTATTACATAATGTTCTCCCTTGAACTCATAGTGAGTAGGAGTTCATTACTTACAATTCAATCAATGGGTCTCAAGCCCATCCCTTTCGATGTTTCCAAAACTAGTTTTCTACATAGGCCTTTCGTGAGCGGATCCGCGGTGTTCTTTTCAGACTTTACATAGTCTAGTGATATCAATCCATTTGACAGAAGGTCCTTAATTGCCTTATGTCTCAAGCGAATGTGCCTTTTTTTTCCATTGTAGGCATTGTTGTTTGCAACAGCAATAGCAGCTTGCGAGTCACAATGCATAGCAACTGAAGGAGTTGGCTTCCCCCACAGTGGAATATCTGCAAGCAGGTTTCTCAACCAATCTGCCTCATGTCCTGCCAATTCAAGAGCAATAAATTCAGATTCCATAGTTGACATAGCAGTACAAGATTGCTTACATGATTTCCAAGATACAGCTCCACCACCTAGTGTGAAAACATAGCCACTAGTGGAGTTAATTTCATCATTACCAGATACCCAGTTGGCATCACAGAAACCTTCCAAAACAGCTGGAGAGTTAGAGAAGTGCAGACCCCAATCCATGGTACCTTTAAGGTACCTAAGCAAGCGACGAAGAGCATCCCAATGGTCCTTGTTGGGGTTATGAGTGTATCTGCTTAATCTACTTACCGCATAAGCAATATCAGGTCTTGTGTAGTTCATAAGAAACATAACACTTCCAATAACTTTGGCATACTCGGAATGACATACTGGATCACCCTTATTTTTCATTAAATGAAAACTTGGGTCAT
Organism: Beta corolliflora; assembly: GCA_947648045.1. NCBI lineage: Eukaryota > Viridiplantae > Streptophyta > Magnoliopsida > Caryophyllales > Amaranthaceae > Beta > Beta corolliflora. The sequence goes on along the minus strand of CANSZD010000525.1, from coordinate 133,283 downwards.
AGGGGGTTCTGACTGGATCAACATCAAATGAGTTAAACTTTTTAAGAAGTTTTTCTACATAGTGAGACTGATTTAAACAAATACCACTTGGAGTTCTTTTTATTTTAACTCCCAAAATAACATCAGCCTCACCCATGTCTTTCATTTCAAATTTTGAACTTAAGAAATTCTTTGTCTCTTTGATACGATCCAAGTCAGTACCGAATATTAGCATATCATCTACATACAAACAAATGATAACACATCCAGAAGCATCATGCTTAGAGTAAACACAAGAATCACCTTCATTTACATGAAAACCATTACTTACCACAGTTTTGTCAAATTTGTCATGCCATTGTTTTGGAGCTTGTTTAAGTCCTTACAATGATTTGACCAACTTACAAACCTTATTTTCCTGACCAGGAACGACGAACCCCTCAGGTTGAGTCAAGTAAATCTCTTCTTTCAGGCCTCCATTCAGAAATGCAGTTTTCACATCCATTTGATGCACAACAAGATTATGAATGCAAGCAAGAGCTATCAAAGTTCTAATTGTTGCAATTTTGGTGACAGGGGAATAAGTATCAAAATAATCAATTCCATGTTTTTGAGTAAATCCCCTGACAACAATTCTAGCCTTATACTTGTCAATGGATCCATCAGGTTTTAGTTTTTTCTTAAAGATCCACTTACCAGTAATGGGCTTGCAACCCCTTGGTAAATCAGTCAATTCCCAAGTGTTATTACTTAGGATTGAATCAAGTTCATTATTAATAGCATCTTTCCAGAACACTGCATCAATAGACCTCATTGCCTCATCATAAGTTTTAGGGTCATCTTCCAAAATGAAAGCGAGAGACAAAATCACAATCAATCAAATAAGGTTCGAGTTAAGAAAGCGATAATAAAGTCGGATCCAAAACTATTTTCTTTCCGAGCCCTTTTGCTTCTCCTTGGCTCCAAATACGTAACATGATTATCCGAAAGAGGAGCGGCGCATAAGTTAGGTGCAGAGCTAGAAGATGGCAAATCATTACTAATGCAAGAGGTTTTCATTGGAAAAATGTGTTCAAAGAACTCTGCATCTCTTGATTCAATAATGTTACCACCTGCATAAGAATTATTAGCACCTTTAACAAGGAAACGAAAAGCAGCACTTTGATAAGCATATCCAATAAAAATTGAATCAACTGTTTTTGGACCTATTTTGTCTCTTTTGAAGCTAGGAACCCCCACTTTCGCCAAACACCCCCACACTTTTAAGTAATTCAGGTTGGGTGCTCTACCCTTCCATAATTCATAAGGAGTTTTGTCTAGTTTCTTGTGAGGTACTCGGTTCAAAACATGACAAGCAGAAAGTATAGCTTCCCCCACATATTATCAGGAAGACCAGAACTAATAAGCATGGCATTCATCATGTTCTTATGAGTCCTATTCTTTCTTTCAGCAATTCCATTTTGTTCAGGGGTATAGGGGGCAGTCATTTCATGAACTATACCATTTTGCTCACAAAAAGTTTTAAGAGAGTTAGGGTCATATTCTCCACCCCTATCACTCCTAAGTCTCTTGATCTTTCGATCTAGCTGATTTTCTACCTCGGCCTTGTATTTGAGGAACATTTCCTCTGCTTCATCCTTTGACCTGAGAAGATAAATCATGGTAAAACGAGAACAGTCATCAACAAAAGTAATGTAATACCTTTTACCACCCCTGCTCTCATGATTTTTAAAATCCCCCAAATCACTATGAACAAGTTCTAGTACTTCAGTCTGTCTATCTATTGATTTGAATGGCTTCTTTGCAAATTTGGCTTCAACACATATTTCGCATTTTGAAAATTCAGTTTTAGAGAAGTTTGGAATTAAGTTCAAATGTTTAAGCCTTTTAATGGAAGCAACATTAACATGACCCAACCTTGCATGCCACAAATCAATAGACTCAAAGAATATAAGCGAAAGAAGTACTAGCCATTTTATTCATAGTTTCAACGAAGCATCGAGAATAAAGAGCCCCCCATTACAAAACCCCTTCCCTACAAAATCCCCATTATGAGTAAGAACAAGCCTATCGTAGTCAAAAGAAAGTCTAAGACCGACTTTCATAAGCGGACTACCGGACATTAAATTCCTACGCATTTCAGGAACATGTAAAACATTAGTAAGAGTGAGAAGCTTTCCAGAACTAAGTTTGAGAATTATCTTCCCTTTCCCTTGAACACTTGCCGAAGCCGAGTTGCCCATGAATACATTCTCACCATCAGTTTTGTCATAGGTTGAAAACATGTTCTGATTTGTGCAGATGTGTCTCGTTGCTCCGAGTATCAACGATCCATTCGGTTACATTACCTCGCAAGATTAACCTCGACACAACAACTACAAAGTTCTCAACGGCTTACGCAATGTTAGCTTGGTTCCGTCCGGATTTCTTCTTACTTACTGCGTCTTTAGCTTTATGACCGGCTTACCACAATTATGACAGTTTCCCCTAAATTTGTATTTCGTACTCCTCCTTGAGGTTTGAAATCCTTTCTAAAGGTCTTACCAGAATGGTTCTTAGGTTCCACCAGATTTGCCTTAGAAGAACCGCCAAAAATATTAGTCCCCTTATCCTTAATACGATTTTCCTCCACAATTTTTAGGTGACCTATGAGCTCCTCTAAGGTTAGGTCTGTCTTTTTATGCATCAACTGGTTACGAAAGTCTTTCCATGAGGGAGGCGGTTTCTCAATCAATACTATGGCAAGGGTATAATCACAGATACACAGTCCTTCACCAGCCATGGCAATACAGATATTCTCATAGTCATGAATCTGGTCAATTATAGGTTTATCATCATCAAGTTGAAAACCTAACCACTTACTAACACAATAACGTTTAGTCCCAGCATCGTCAGACCCATATTTCCCCTTAAGTGCATCCCAAATATTCTTAGCATGATCAAACAGCATGTATATATCAAGCAGATCATTAGACATATGGTGCAACAGCATACCCTTACAAGTTCTGTCGTCCTTAGCAAATTTCGCTTCAAATTCAGATTTCTCAGTTTCATTAGAAGGTAAAGTTACATCTTCAAGAACATACGCAACATCAATTTGTTCCAAATAAAATTGCATCCTAACAGCCCAACGTTTGTAGTTTTTACCATCTAAAGGTTCTAGTTTAGACATGTCAGGAATAGAGAATTTGGAAGCCATAACTCGTCTTTTAGATTGTTGCAATTAAAACAATAACAATTAAATGATACTTATCTGTTGAAGCGTGAACCGAGAGCAATAGCCGTGACGTGGAAGAACCACTGTCCTAAAAGACGATTTCGTGCTACCCCGGTGCAAGTAGAACAACCGTGATCGCCTCCCAGGATTAGCACAGCACCGTAGAACGTGTGCACTCACAAACTACGGTTGGAGATCAGAACTTTGCCCAATATCAGAGAGAGAGAGAGAAAGTGACTGTATTTTAATTTTCTTTGTGTAATTTCTGATGGGAAGAATCGGTTTATAAGGAGGGGAACGAATCAAAAAGAAAACGGAAAGGCTAAAATCAGGGAAGTAAATAATGGCAGAAATCTCGGAGGAAACGGCTAAGTATCTCGCTAATAACGGCAAGAACACGATCCTTGCAATTAGCGTCAACTCAAAACTGACTGGAGTTTAAAAGGATCACAGGCCCGCACCCGGCCCGGCCGGTGCGCGCGTGTGTGGTTACCAATCCACTTAGCCCATTATCCAACAAGGTGTTCTAAGGTACTTCCCTATATAAACAAAGAAGAAACTAGATAATTCTTCCATGTGGGACAAGAGGGATTCCTTTTCTTTGAATATAGTTTGAAACTTCCAACAACATTCACTAGAAAAAAGTACTTCAAGCTTGCAAGTTTGTTGTGTGTTTGTATAATAAAGGATCAACCTACTAGAATGTTGCCGTTAGTTCAATTTATCTACTAGTACTGGTGATCAATTGTATTCTATATTGTTGTATAATATGAAATTCTTCTGTACGCTATTAGTTTAAGATTTGGCTTAAGGTGATAATAGCATATCCGACATATATATACTATCAGAATTGAACTAATAACTATGTGAATAACTTATAGCAAAAATTGACAGGAACAGTCTCAACTATGGGTAGGGGTGTGCACCGGTCCACGATCGGACCGGACCGGAACCGGCTGGACCGGTGGACCGGAATCTATATTTTAAAAAAAAATCTTTTTTATTTTATTTAAATATATTTATAAATTAGATATATTAAAAATTAATATTTTTAATAACAATAATCCTAAAGTAATAAATAGTAGGTTTTTAAATTTCTAACTTTCTACCTTTTTAAACTTTTTTTAACATATAAATTTTTTTTTTACTAAACTAATAGAAATTCCGGTCCAACCGGTTTGGACCGGACCGGACCGGAATCGGGAATTTTTGTGGACCGAGGACCGAACCGGAATAATTCCGGTTCGGACCGGTTTGTGCACACGCACCCCTAACTATGGGCGATCCACAATTTTTAGTCCCAACTAAAGATTATTTCTGAGCAGTCCCAATTATGCATCATTTTTTACAAAATTGGTCCCAACAGGTTAATGACCTGCCACAACAGGTAAAATGTATTTTTTTCATTTTTCTTTTCCGCCACCCCACCACCCAACACACCACCTCGCCACCCAGCACCACCACTAGAACCACCGCAATGACCCCCACCATCAACCCCTCTCTTCTCCCTACCACCCTTCGTATTTTCCTTCCCCTGCCACCCCTCCTCTTTGTAAATAAATAAAAGGTTATTTTTCCCCCACCCACTCATGTCTTCTTCCTTCCTTCTTCACACCGACCATCAAACCAGCCTACAGGGCTGACCACTATCGTCATACCTCCACCCAGCGTTTACTCTCTCCCTCTCTCTATTTTCATAAGTTTGTTCTGCTACTATTCTTCACTGGACAAACCGTATGCAACAACAGGATTCCCATGATTACATAACTCATTTTTAGAATTTGAAAGCACGGTGTCTAATTTTCTGCGGGTATTACAACAAGCAAATGCTAATGGAGAGCCTAAAGAATTAGAGAACTCACGTGCATTGCTTCCCGATATTACATCATTGTTTACATGCACATATCAGTTTCCTTTTAAAATTGCTTCTTTCTTTAATTTGCCTCAATGCTAGTTGTTTCACCTATATCAAATTCTAGTTTATTCTGTATATACTGGAATTGACTACCTCTTCTTCCTCAATCACTCCTAACAAGCCATAATTTTCTTCCATTCTGCTGAAAGATTTATTATGCTTCAACAAATTCAGACAATAAAGAGGGTAACTCCCAAGGAATCAGTTTAGGCAATATACAGTGCCCGACTTGGTCAAGATTGAACGTTGGAGGAGATATGCTTCGCATTTGTCCATCTGATCCATTTATAAAAACTATTCTAAGAGAAATTATTATTATTTTTAAAAAAGTACATAGGGGAGATATCCAATGAGAAATCACTTTAATGAATGAAAAAGAGACAGATGCATTTTATTTTTAATTGGAAACGAAAGAAGATTTGTTGTTATTTTTGGGGGTAGGGGATTTCAAGGGTGGCTGGGAGGGGGGAATTTCGTGGGTGGCAGAGGAGGGGGGAGGGGGAGGTAATAGGGAGGAGAAAGAAAGAGGAGGAAGAAGAAAACTGGTTTAAGAAATTTATAAAAAGATTTAAGCTGTTAAATAGGTAACCAGTTAACTGGGACCAATGTTGTAAAAAATGATGCATAGTTTGGACTGCTCAGAAATAATCCTTAGTTGGGACTGAAAATGGCGGAACGCCTATAATTGGGACTATTTCTGTCAATTTTTCCTAACTTACATGATATATTGGTATACTTGTGCTATTATCAAATATATAATATGATCGAGGAACATAATAGCATCGCCATCTATTAAGTCTACTACTATATTACTATGCCATCTCTTAAGGGGTGGTACTTAGTAGCCTGATCATCCCTAAAAGTTGAGATGTTGACCTGTCTCCAAGCTATGAAGTGGGCAAACCTTAATCTTCAGGAAAAAATTTACCATCTACACTAGGGATGTCAATGGATAGGATCTGGACCGGATCCTTTAGGATCCGGATTCGTTTTTTAGGCATGGATCAAGATCCGACTCGTATCCGCTGGGTAATAAAATTGAGGATCCAGATCCAATGAATCCTACGGATCCGGGTACAAAATGGATCCAAAACAGATCCTAACCTATATTTTTTCAAACGACCCTATTTATTTCTTCATTTGTCGATGTTGAAGTAAACAAGCATTCAACCTTAATACAACAAATCCAAGCATAAATAACATTAAGAGTTTAACAATAAGTTTAATTTCACCCATTTAATTATATATTTTAAAATAACTTTAAAAAAATGGGTACACGGATCCGGATCCGGGGTAATAATTCAGGACCCGGTCCAGATTCATTTTTAAAAATTAGGATCCAGATCCTACCCGTACCCATCGGGTCCAAAATTTTAGGATCCAGATCCGCTAAAATGGATCTGGATCTACGGATTCGGGTAGGGTCCATTACCCACTAACATCCCTGATCTACACATACTCAGCTTTGGTGGTGAACTACCTCAAACACTCGTCCTTGGCATCGATAAGTGTGTTCTGGATGGTGAGACATATAACACAACTAGGTAAAACCTTTCAAAACTGTAGAATCCACAAGGTAGTTCTGGATCAAGTCCAGCAAGCACACAACATCGCAAGAATGTTGTTGGAGTATAGAGTTTGATTATTGTTGCTAGGATTGTTAGAGTTTTAGTTATTGTTGTTAGTTAGGTTATTAGATAGAACTCTATCATTAGTTTTGTTACTAATTGTAATTAGTATAAATAGATATGTTGTAATATTTCTATTTTACTTTTTACACAATAACAAAATGTAACCTTACATTCTCTCTCGCTCTCCGTTTTGTTTCTTTACTATTCTTCAACCTCAAACTCATCAATGGCTTCATCTTCTACTTCTTATGATTTTTTTCCTCCCTAAACACGAATTCTAACAAATGTTGTGGCCCTTTATCTAGTTTCTCTACTTTTTTTTATAGGATTTAATTGTGAAAAAATATCTATACCATATTTTATATATCAAGTTGTAGAAACAACTACCTTTCTTATATTTTTATATTTCGCTACCTGATACATTTAAAATGTTACTCAAGTACTATATCTAAACAACTTCTGACAAGTTTCAAATCTGCTATGACCCACTTCTTGATGTTGATTATGGCCCCGATTTCACTCATTTTCCACTCGATTTCTTGTATAAATAAGAAGCTTAACTAATAAGCAACTCATTAGAGATGAATTGATTTCTCATCAATTTCTTTAACATTAGCAATTTTTATTAGGGTTTATCAATTTGGGGCAGCTGCAATCAAATTCTAAAAGAAGAAGATTGGATCCTTTCAATTAGGGTTGTTGCTTTCAATTGAAGAGGATCTGTACAACTTTAAAATATTGAATTTGCCAATTGTAAATTAAGTTTTCAATTTAGGGGGGAATAAATTACTTTACATTTCAAAAATCTGAAATTGGATCTCAACAGTTGGTAAATCGATGTGTATTAGAGCTGTTAAATAGGTTGTTTCGTGTCTATTTCGTGTCCATGTCATTTACTAATCGTATCCAAAACCCTCGACACTAATCTGACTTGTTTAACTAATCGTGTCGATACCACTTGACACTAACCTAGCCCGTTTAATAAAAATAGTGTACTCACCAATATTCCAAACAATAATAATACGTACACTTCTCTCTCCCTCCTTTCCCTTTCTCTCCTAAACCCTAGCCTCCATTAGTGAATTTTAAAGGGGCTTCCATCAATTTTATCGGTGGATAGCCCCACCTTAATTTTAGTTTTCATTGTTGTTTAGCTTTGTTTATGTTCGTTCTTGTTTGAAGAGGATCGTTTCTCCCTTGAAAGAAAGGGTTTATTCTCTTCTCCTTGGGAGAGACTTTAGTTTACTCCTTTTTTTCTAGATGAATTATCGTAATTTTGGATCATTGATAAAGAATTATGATGTATCGAAGCAGATTTCAGATCTACAATTACAATTAATGGTATCAGATTTAATTCTATTTCAAAACTACAGCATATCGAAAGACGCCCTCGTTGAAGGTTGTATCAAACAGCGATGTGGAAGAGGGTATGCATAATTGTTAGATCTACTACACAACGATCGTGGTTTTGCAAATTCTGAATTTTATTTGTTCAAAATTGTTATGTATTTGTTATTCCTGATCTCTATTGTAGATGTCGTATGACTCTTTTATTAATGAATTAATTTTACTTTCAAAAAAAAAACCTAGCCCGTTTAATTAAGCAGCTTACCCATGTCGTCCCATTTAACCTATTTATTCAAATTTCTAAAAACATTTAATAATAAATTTTTTTAATGCCTAATATATATCAATCCAAGTTTATTTAAGTAATAAATTTCTAGTATATTAAAAAGATTTAAGGAATTCATTAATGTTTTGTCAACTTATACCCTGAATGGTGCTAAAGCACACATCTAGAACCCCTTTTTTCTCTCTTCTCTCTCCACTTCCACAAAACCCTAATTTCAACCTAGGGACTACCGCCACCCTTTTGGGCGATAGTATGCCCTTTTTTTTTTCCTTTTGTACTAGATTTTATGTTATTGTTTCTAATAATGTTCAGTCTCTCTCTAATGGATAGTTTTCTACCCAGGTTTTATCTCTCTCCATGTGAGAGTTTGGGGACTTTATTTTTGATTTTTTTTGTGTAATTCAAGAGGTTGATTTGTTGATCGGAAATTTGTGCATGCGTGGTTGCAACAGATGTCAGTACTTCGTTTACAATCACTTCAATTAGATCCAGTTCTTCAAGACTACAAAATTAAAGATCGACATGCCCCCTTGTAGAAGACTGCACTAGACAGCGATGTGAAAGACGAGGGTTTTTAGAAGTATTAGATCTCCTCAACGATCGTGGTTTTGACGTATTACAATTGTATTTATTTCATTTTGATATGTTTTTGTTAGTTTTGACTTCTATTGTAGATGTCGTATGATTTTGAATTAATATTTTTAATTTTTAAAAAAAAAACGTTAATGGTGCTAAATAATGTTAAATTTTCATGTATGTTTAAGTTAAACGTGTAAAGTTGTGTTAGTTTCAAGTTGAATATCTAAACACTAACCCAATCCATTTATTAAAATATAAAACACGTGTTGACCCGTTTATATAAACATGTCGAAAAAGCTTGACACTGACCCATTTTTTCGTATCCGAAATTCGTGTCGTGTTGTCGTGTCGTGTCGGCTTTTGAAAGCTCTAATGTGTATATTGAGATAACTTTGTGATTGCGATTTTTTTTGGGGGGTAAGGAGAAACCTTGACAATTTGGGGGAGTAAAAAGAATCTCAAAAAGGATTGTATGAAGATTTATGTTAGCGAAAAAAACAATTGCTCAAGTATTTTTAAAGTTGGTTTTCATGAGAACTTAGCTCCTCAAGCTAGTATTGTAACTGACTCTTTAATTTAATTTATGCACGCTCCTTTTAATACCAAAAAAAAAAAGGATCTCAACTTGCCAAGGATGAAAATTGAAATTAAAACCTCTTACAAATGGGAGAGATGCTTTAGCCACTGAGATATTCTTCACTCTCTTGTAATTGCGATATGTGTATAGGTACGTCTTCCTATTCTCAATCCCCAACTCTAAAAATTGAATGCCGATGTGGTATGTTTTGACCCCCTGTTAAAGTCAACAGAGAATCCAACACGAAAATTCATGCGTGCAAGTTTTAAAATCGTCAAACAACAAGACGTGGATGCTCTTATTTTAGGTGAGTTGATGAGAATTGAGAAGCGTCTTGATTGGCAAAAGGGTGTGGTTGCCAATTTGAAGAAATGTATTTGGTTAACGAAGGTGTTTATTGGCAGAGTGATACTCTCAACCTCTCGGGGTGAAGTCGTGTCCGGCAATAGCATTTGAAATAGTTTTTAGTATTTTGACTAAGTCAAAACACTAATCCTTAACCTTTTAATAGTAGGAAGTTTGCCTACTGTAGCTTATGAATAGTGCGCTGCCTCTTTTACCCCTCTAGCATTTTACAATTGTTGTTCTGCCCTTAAATTACCTCGTGTCCCTCTTGACGCCAATCCATCCCACAGCAACGAGTTTTCTTTCTTCTTTCTGGTTTTCCTCCAAGCCATTCATCTTGCTTTACCCGGATTTCCTCCAAGCCATCCATCTCCTCCTTTTCTCTTTCCTGTTTCTTTTCTCTTTCCTTTTCTTCTTTTCATCCCTCTCGTTTTAGCATTTTTTAAAATCTTGAACATCAGGTTCAAATTCTGATGAATTGAGGGTTAAAAATTACATGAATTGAGCAACAACAACAGCATTTAAGGTTTAGTTTGGTTCATTCCAGATTTCTTCGCCTCTCTTTCTCTCTCTTGGATATAACCACTTTCGGGTTTTTTTTAGAGCAAGTTTCGAAGATCTCTAATGGCGGACGATTAATACAATGATTTTGAGATGGGTAAGCTTTTTCTATTTCCAATAATCTGTATATTTTCGTAACATAAATTACGCAAATTAGGATTTCGTCTAATATTTTTCACTGCACTTTTCTTAAGTTAATTCACTTTCTGTTAAGTTCACCAGTTTAGGGTTTCTCTGTTTTCACGCGATTTCATCGTCAAAGATTATTTCTTGCCATAATTTAATTCTCATTATCTTTTTTTTGTTTCATTTTGATTTTAAGTGTGTAAAGTTCCCTAAAATTTACTTTGGGTTTGTTGATTTTGAAGGATGAATCAACGCTTGAGAAGATCGCCCAGAAAAATCACCAATGTGACTCTTCTTCCCATTCTGATTCCGAATTCGTGAGGTCAATTAATAGTTCTTTTTCAAATCATCATCGTTCGTTTCCAATTTTGCTTCAGGTTCAGCTTATTTTGATTTTTTTTCCATATGCTTTTAAGCTCCCCTTTGCTTGCTTTCCTCACTCCTGTTGTTTTCTCCTCTGTTGTTTTCTTACACTCCCTCCTTTCTACTTGTACTCTTTTAATGGTGCATTTGAACTATAAGTTGGGTTTCTTCTTTTTGTAAGAATTCCCAGACATTCGGTGCTGGTAAAAGAAAGAGTTTATTTATGAGTGTGGAGTGTTCTTTTTTCATATAAATACTGCAACCTGAAAGTCTTACATGATGCCTTTAAAGAAGCTTAGACTTTTTAATCTGCAATTTTGCTGAATGTTATTAGTGAACGGGAACTCCCCTTCCAACGCCATTAGTAGCATAGGTTTGTCCGATGACTTGTGACAATCAGACTTTTGCTGACTTGTTACATTGGTCCACTTTAAGGACTTGGCAGCCTTTTTCCCCCATTTTTTGCCATATGGCATATGTATGATAGCAAAATCTTTGTTTGATAGATTTCTTATTGAAACTCACCCCTTCAGTTGACATTCATGCTCTTCATACGTTGTTCTGCAGCAAGAACTTGGGAGGAACTCCTTGTGTGTGCTAAAAATATAGTCTTTATCTCTCTCATCTAGGATCCACATTCTTATTGTTGCATATAGAAGTTGAGTTATGTAAGTATGTGCATGGAAGGGAACAAGATCCTAGCTAAGACCCAGTTGAGACAACATGTAGAAGCCCATAATTGAAACCATTGATATCTCTTAAAAACTACATCTCCCGAGCTCCCAATGGCTCATTTCAATCTCAAATATGCCATGAAAGTTGTAAAGAATATGAGGTTGTATCCCTTTGCATTTGAAGAGTTTGTGGGGTCCTAATTCAATATGCCATGGCTTAGTTTCAACCCAAAACCAATAGACACGAGAAGAAAATTTACGAGGATTCTAAATAGGATTTGCAAATTAGACTGAAGAAGTTGATATCAGTAACTAGAGAGAAGAGGTTGCCATTCATGATAAATGAAGGAGTTCGGTGGTATTTAGAACGGTTTGATAGTGTCTAGAAGAATTCTGAATTAAATTGTGACGGTTCTTTCAAGCTTGGCAGTATATAGCATTAGATGTCCATTTTGGAGAAAAGATGATGTCCATTTTGGAGAAAAGATGATGTTCACTTTGGAGAAAAGATGATGTCCATTCTGCAAATTGGAGGACTTTGCATGGGGGAGGGAGGGGGGGAGGAGTGGATGGAGCTAATTCCACTTCTGGTTTTTTTCTTGAGAGGTTTGAGATTTAAACAAAAGTTTTCAGCTTGGTTGGATGAGTTTGAAGCTTCCTTATGTAATTCCAGATGAGGACCTTTCACATCTAAATTCAGATAGGGATATAGGAGAAAAAATAGTTCCTTTTCGCATCTAAAACATATAAGTAGGGGATAATGTTGCACTCCCTCCTTTTCGCCTAACTCTTCTTTCTACAAATTATGTGTTGCAAGCTCCTTTCTCTAAGCAAGAGGTTAGGTTTTCTCTCTCTAAATCTCCTTTTTTTCATGCAGGGATTGAAATTAATAGATTGAATTTATATTTGTTTAAAATTTTGGACTGGAATCGTCTAACTCTATTTTCTTATTTTTCCTTATAGCTACTGTAAATATGGTAATTGTTTAGCTTAGGTTTTTTATTGGGTTCTCCGTCAAGTATTGGGTTGGTCTTTCTTTTATAATTTTAGTTTATTGAATTTTGGAGGTTTTTCAATTATACATGGTAATTTGAGTGCTTTTGATTGAATATTAGCCTTTTAGTTTGCACCATAGGCCCTTTTAGTTCGCACCATAGTCCCTTTCAGTTTGATTGAATCTCCTTTCATTTTTCGAAATAATTACCATGTAATTTGAGTGTTTTTCAATTATACATGGTACTGCTACGAAGGACAAGGAATAGGACAATCAAGATCAGGATATAATCGGTCGAAGTGCGAAGAATGCATCCCAATAGATTTAGCAGTAGTGAAAAAAAAACATAGGAAGAAGAAAATTACCAGTAATGAGGGAGGAATTGAGGGATTTAACAATGGAGCCCATAGATTTAGCAAGACTTTGCATCTTAGCCTTTTAGTTTGCACCATAGGCCCTTTTCAGTTTTACTTTCTTTAACCAAAGCGAGATCAAATTACCTTTTAGATATTTTGGGGAGAAAGTGCTTAAAATCTTTAATTGTTTTGCTTTTCTCCACAGAACTGGATGTCATTCATGGCCTGAGATTAAAGAAAACAGAAGCGAATGAGGCATCCATGGAACATAGTACTTCTCAAAATGTTGACAACAACGAGGCCTCGAAGCTTGCTGTTGATGCATGAAACAGGGGAGAGACTGAGGTTATTGCTAATCTCATGACTGGATTATTTTAATCACGTCATCATTTCTATTATTTATATAGTTGATTATCTTTGTAGGAATCTGTAGATTATAGGCATTGGTATCGAGTTTCTAATTTCTTTATTTTCGATTTCTGTGTAAAAGTGAGGTATCAAGCTCAGCTTCTACCTTTTTGGTTCATGGTGCAACTAACCCGTTTACTTTAGGAGATCTACTACCACTTTCTTTATAATGGCCTCTTCTACTATTGCACTACTTACATGCAATTTCTTAGTAATCACGCGTTTGTGTGCCAGTATGCCTATTTACAAGAAATATTGGGTGGAAAAAGCTGAAGTGCTTACCTAAAGCCTAGAGATTTTGTAGTAGTCTTGCTTAGGGTATGTTGAACTATAATTTGCAAAGGAATTTATGGTGCTTACATCTTTGATTGTTTTAGTTGTGCTACAAGATAGATTATGTGCTAGAGGTAGTTCACATGATGGTCTGGTGAATTTATGAATTAGATCTTTTTTTATCAATTGATTTTGACTGTGGCATCATAGAATATAATGTATGATTGGAGATCTAAAACTATATATTGAACTATTGTGATTCCGCCACTGAGATAGTTGCGTGTTCCAGGCTTATTTTTTACGTTTTTCACCACATGCTTCCCCTTGTAATGTCTGATGAAAGCAAGTTTTTAAAATGGCCGTAAAAGCAAGGTTTTCTTAATAATATTTATATTTTTTTGTACTCATGATTCATGAGAGGTTAATTATGATAAGCGTTGTTGTACGCTTGCCTGTAGATAGTAATCATTTTAAAGTGATGGTCAAGGATTGCTCCTACTTGGGTCGTTAGGTAAATCAAAGAGCACAATAGTTAGTTGAGGGAACATTCTGTTAAGAGTTCTTAGAAAAATATTTATGACTATTACTTATATATCAAAGAGTAATATTAGAAGTGCTTATAAATTTTGTAAAACTTGTGAAAAAATTATAGACGAGCAAGGGAGAAGATGATGGGGGAGGAAGGATGAGATGAAGTGCACTTGTGTTGTTTTATAAAAAACAGAAACACAAGCAATAAGGAAGACTATGACATGTGCAAAAACACGAAAGACAAGTGATAACTTGAGTGAGGGGGTGGGGAAAGTAAGTAGGAAGAGACTTTCTAAAAATTTGCAAAACCGTGAAAAAGGAGTGGGGGAAAAGAAGGAGATAAGAGAGATAAGGTGATGAGGTTGAGGAAGAAGGGTAAAATAAAAGAGCATTTTGAGAGATGATCTTAAAGAATAACCCAGAAACATAAGCGAAGTATAGACTTTTGCACATTCCATAACCATAAAAGTAAGAGGAGATAGTGGGTGGAGCAAACAGGATAAGGAATCCTAATATTTTCAAAACCATTAAACCATAAAAGACGAGTGAGATAGCGGCACAAAGAGGGGGGGAGTAGAAATATACATGTTTTTGTTGTTTTCACTGCTAAAAAATGAGTTTCTTATTTTTTTTTTTTTGGTGTAACTTGGATTAGAATTTTCTTATGGTAGACTTCTTTAGAAGAATTATGGGAAGAGATGAATTGTATTCTGATGAAGTAAAGTTGAAACTTCTTATGTGCTTCTATGATGCTAAATCCAATGACGCATTTTTGTTAGGACTTCGAGACAGAACTTATATCATCTAATGTGCAATGTGCTAGATGTGCAACTTTACATATTAGTTACCATAAATATTTATACATGTCAGGAGCGTGTCAGGGTCTTAGAATATTAAGACTTTTAAAAATTGTTACTCAAAATTTATGAGTTATTATAGCTACAATTGTTAGGAGATCTGCATAACTTTTTCATTGACTAAAGTAGTGTCGACTCAAAATATGAATGTGTGATTAGTGACCCATCTTCTAATGCTGATACAGGTTGCATATGCAGAGTTAAGTGTTGCTTTCTACCTTATCTGTACTTCCATGAACTCAAAATTTACTGAGAAGATATTGGAGTGTTGATATGCAGACCCGAGTTTCATACAACACGTATGAAGAAATTGCTTCTCTTAAAAAACAAATGCCCAATATCTATGAAGGGCTTGGGTGCATAAAATGCTACAGCCTTCAGGACCAATAATAAATGTTAGCTTTTAAGTAGCTTTGTACACACCTCCAGCAATTTGTTGCTGGTAGCTTTAGTTTAGTATCATCATATGGGTTTATTTTGTTGAAACTGAATAAATTGTACATAGATAGACCTTGAAGAGCTCAACTGTTGATCATACCTTATGCTTCAACAAGAATGTGCTGATTATTTTTAGCATGACGCATATTTACTTCCTGCTTTTAGGAAGCAGTGCGAGAGCATCTCGGTTCGAGGGCGAGTGGCGACATGGCATCTTAAAATTCTCAAAAATTTCAATAGCAATAGTCTTATAACCTATAATAAATAATGAAAATGAAACAATTTTTTCCCCCGATTTCCATTTCATAATTTGTAATTGAGGGATTTCCAGAGTACATGTTTGAAAATAATTTTATATGAACTTATCTTATCTTAACTTATTTTTTCAAAATAAGTTAAAATAATTTGACTAGAACATAGCCTAAGAAATGAAGATTTACTAATAAATATATTAATTTATGTTTAAATGACTTGCATGACCTCCACCTAAAAATTATTGACCAATTATATATGATGTAGGTTGTATAATTCCGTTACCTACACCTCTAATTTTATTATATTAATTTTATTACACAAAGACTATTCAACTTTACTATTTAAATATATTGTAGCTCACACGTCTTTGCACTACTAGCCGCTTTGCTTGATATGTCTTTAATAGGTTTTTCCCTGAATAAAACATGACTTGTATAAAATGCGTCTTGAAATGCAATTTCTTTAGTGACAATTTACACTCTTTAGTTAACAACTTTGGGCAAATCAAGAGACGTGTGTGAACACCTTAATCAATTACTTTTCCACATAAAACCAAAATTGCGAGTGCAAACATCAAACATTTTAGAGCAATAGCTTCATATTCAACATGCTAATCTAGCCTAATTCGAGTATCACATATACGCCATTTTGGGGTGTCGCGCGCATAGGCGTGCGGTGCAACAACTAGTAATAATGAAAAGTAGTATTTTGTGAAATAGTGTTTCAAGTAACTTTTAGCATCTAAACTAGTGTTTTGGAAAAGGTATAAATATTAGCTTTTGCCTTTTCGGGTAAAGGTAAATTTTGGAAGATTGAATATAGTTTATTTTTGTTATTTTTCTAAACTAAGAGCTGATTTTATGAAACTTTAATTATCATAAAAGCAATTTCTACGGTCAAACTTAATAGCTAATATCTGACAACTAATACAATAACGGCGGTACTACTACTACGGCTAACGAGTCTTTGCAATAACTACTTTTGTTGAACTGACCCTAAGGCTCTTAATTAGATGTGACCTTTCTACCATAATAAGGCCTTTTAGAGTATAAAATCTTTCAATCCATTTAACAAACTAAAGTAATGATAACTTTTTTTTTTTTTGAGGGGAAGTATGATAACTTTTTTTACAGATAGTTGTTGTTAAACTCATATATAAATCACCTTTTACTGGTGGTAATTAAACAAAACAAAAAGTGATTAATAAAAAAGTTGGGCAAAGGTCATTTAAATAAATACTTAGCTTTAAAATATAGGGGTATCATAAGAAATATGAAAAAGGATTTTTCAACCATGTTTTTCTGTTTTTTTGTGACGGGATTTTTCAACCATGTTGAGTCGTCCAAAACACAACAATAACATGTAAAAAATTAAAAACTTTAAAAAGAAAAGCTCAATATTTTCTTCATTGACAGGAGGGAGTAATATTTCTTGTTAATTTTTATAATCCATCAAAACACAAGGAACCCCTTATTAACCCACGCGTTTATTGGAATAATCTACAGAGTAAATCTTATCATATACTTCATGCATGTGCATGATAACTAGGAATATTTTTCATAAAGAACAACAGTTCTCAAATTATAGTCGCTAATTCAACCAAGAATCAGGTGCTCAATGCTCCCTATGTCGATTGCTCTATATATAAAAGTCATATATTAGCTCATCTTTCAGCAAGACAAGCTCATCATTCATCAACACATAGAAAAACTTTAATTTTTCCTTAACAAGTAATTAAGCCTTCCCAGAGAGTGAGGGATAGCTCAGTTGGTTAGAGCTTCCCTCCCGGTTCCAGGTGATCCTGGGATCGATTCTCATCCCCGCCCTTGTGGCTCATTCACACCAAAAAAAAAAAAAAAAAAAATTAAGCCTTCCCAAATTAAGCAAGCATGCAGCAATATAATCCTCCTCATGCATTTCAAGCATATCCTCAACATGGATATCCTCAACCTCAAGGACTTCAACCCTACAATAATAATAATAATGCTCCTCCTACACCTAGTTATTACCCACCTCCACCTCCCAACTATAATTCTTATGGCTATCCTCCACCTTATAGTTACCCTTCACAATCTCCAAACTTTTTAAACCTCCATAATATTCCAACTGCAGGAAGCTTCTTCAATTCGGGCGGAAACTCGAATGGATCGGGCACCCAGACAAATGGAGGTGTCAAGGTTGGAAATGCAAAGGAAAAATCTGGAGGTGTTGATATTGGTAAAATTGGTGGAAATCATGGTAATCAAGGTGGACAACAAGTTACTGGGAATATCAATGTAGGCACTATTGGGTGTTAATTACATTGTTATTGTGTATCATCCCAGGCCTATTAGTTAATTACTACTACTCATTAAATGTAATAATACTGTTCAAATGAAGCTTCTTCAGGCGTTATTGTAACATGTAATGTAAAATATAATTACTAATGTGATTAAATATGAAGATGTTGGTTCGCCGGGACTAATTTGCACTCATTATGTATTTCACCTTGTATAAGTATACTAGTTTAAGGCCCGTGGGGATGCTAATTGTTTGCGTTCATTTAAAGAAAAAGGTTTTACGGTACAAAGGTGACATAAATAAAATAAACAAAGTTACATATAACTATAAAAAAGTATTATTGTATACTATGCAACAAAATAGAGAATAAGACAATTGTGCGTGACTATATAAACACATTGTAAGAAAAAGTAATTACATAAATATTTGAGTTTTCGTAATACTTATTACACATTCTGAAATATTTCCTTATACACTACATTTGTGGTAACATTTGAGTTCCCACGTTCTTGATCACAGATTAAAATTTTCAAACCCTTTTTGCTTGTAACTCTTGATACAGCAATATATAATTGTCCGTGGTTGAATACTGGCCGAGGGAGATATAATCCTACATAGGCTAGAGATTGTCCTTGGCTTTTATTTATCGTCATTGCAAAACATACAACCAATGGAAACTGCCTTCTCTGGAATTTTATCGGGAACTTTATTGCGTCTGATGGTGTAAGTGTCATTCCGGGAATGAAAACTTTGTCCCTCACATTACTGTCGGACACAACAACAGCCTCAATAATGCGATTGCCAAGATGCTTGACGACTAATCTGGTACCATTACATAGCCCAGAAGTCTGGTCAATATTCCTTAATAGCATTACCGGTGCCCCTACCTTTAATCTAATGTTATGATTTGGCAATCCACTGCACTTGATTGTATTTAGAAATTCGGTAGAATACATCTCATGAACTCCGAAATTCCCTTCCTCAACAGAAATTGCATCTGAACTCAAATAACTTCTTTCTTCACCTGGCAACCGAGACAAAACATGCTCATTAACCAAGTCGGCAATTTCATTAGTTGGAGCAAGAATAGCTCTTTCTTAAAAATACTTTGCTTCCGATATGTGATTCTCTAGGTCGGGATATGTACTCTCAACTATTGCAGAAATAGGGTCATCTCCTCCATCTATCAATATCTCATGAGGAATTTCTACATCGGCTTCACCATCATTCGGTTCACCAACTTTGCCATCTCCAATGTTCAAAATCCACTCTGAGAACTCCCTAATTTCATCAACATTGGAGCTACTGGAACCTGTTCTCAAGCGCATATTCTTTGTTAATCTTAGCACACGACAAAAATCCCATAAGTAAGAAATGTTGATTGCTGAGAACACAATATCTTGTCTGCTTCCTTTGGGAATGACAGGCAATATTTATCTTAAATCACCAACGAACACAACAACCTTTCCACCAAATGGAATATGTTGATTTGCTGGATTTATGCACTACATAACATCCTTTAAGCTTCTATCTAGAGCTTCAAAGGAATATTTATGCATCATAGGAGCCTCATCCCAAATGATCAGTTTTGTCCTTATAAGGAGAGTTGTGAGGTCTGATCCAGGCCTAATTGCTGAACACGTTGAGTTCTCAGTAACATTTAAGGGAAGTCCAAATCTAGAATGTGCAGTTCTGCCTTGTGGAAGCAACAAAGAGGCTATTCCACTTGACGTAACTGGCAAGAAAATTTCCCCTTGACGCATTAGTGCAGCACACAGTAATCTCCATAGGTACGTCTTACCAGTTCCTCCATAACCATATACAAAGAAGACGCCCCCCTGACCTCTTGATACCGTATACATGATTTCATTATAAATTCCACGCTGTTCAACTGTCAATCCCGAATAAAGTTCTTTAAATTCCTTGTGTAGCTGCTCTCTATCATAAGATAGCTCATCAATTATGAGCTTGTTTTGACCATCTGAGATAATCAAATCATCTGGGAATGGCATTTCGGTGAATTTACGGAGGGTGCTACCGTTACTTTGTAGCTTAGCTTCAATGTCAGCGAGAGCTAAATTTTGCAATTGTTCATTAGTTAGTCGCAATGCTGCAAAACAAACACATTTGATGGTTACTCACAATTCAAACCATTTTGAACAATAAATATTTATGAATACATTTAATAAAGGTACTGATGAAAATGCTCACATACCATTGTCTTTGAGAAGTCTTCGTTGTCTGAATAGGATATCATCAGAAAGAAGGTGTCAAGTCTTATCCCAAACAACCTCAAGTTTTGTCAAACTGCAGGACAGTAGCAACATGCAAAAAAGATTACGTAGATATTGTCCCGATTCTCTAAAACTGGCTTCTATTTTGGCGTCAACGTACTCCTTGTCATCGTCTAATAAACCTCTGGCATAACATGCTTCTTTGAAAGTGGAATATTGTACACCATCAACAACGCGTATGTCTTCATACGACGTTGCACCTTTAACGAAATTCAATAGTGTCCTCAAATAGAATTTTCACCTTCTCTTGGAGTTACATGATAAATCCTTCCAATGCAAAACCCTTTCTTCCGAGGTGTCCATTCACGTTCACCTGGTTGCCATACAAATTTTGTTGGAAACTCAACATAGCTCAATTCTCTGGCCTCAACATATTTTTTATTGCACTCCATCCATGATAGAAACTTTGTTACGTCAATGTTAGGTCTTTCAAGCACCGACCCTAAGTCAGCATCATCAGTATAAAGGATGCTTTGCTCGTCGGGTAAATGAAAGCTTAGCCTCTCCACAGCAGGAATTCTATAATGGATAGTAAACCCAAATATCCTCCACATGGCTTCACATGGGATATGTACCGACAATCATAATACATTTGGATTTCATCAATTTCCTTAGGATCATCAGAGTTTTGACGCTTTTGATATGTTGCGTGCTGCCGTGACTCTATCATATCCCTTATTGATATACTTGAACAAATACTTAATAGATCTCGACTGGTTGCACCATTCAACGTTTATATGTGCACGATACTTACACAACAACTCTGGATTATGCGGGACCACAAATCTATTGTCAAGCGTGATGCCACCTTTGACAACGGTTGCACCATTATCTTTTCTCCTATAAACGGGGTAGCCATCTTCATCAACTTGTTGTTCTCTCATTGAATTTTTTCGGAAAATGTTTTGTGCACTTTTTATCAGTAGTACATGGGGCGTTATTGTTCAAAGCACCACATGGACCATGTATCATAAACTCTAAAACTACATCGTACAACTCCGAATTTTCATCTTTGTTCGGAAGCTCAGCATAAATAATTTTGTTTATTGCTTCGGCATTAGGAAATTTGTCGTCCGGGTGTAAAAACAAAAGTATATGGGCATGTGGCAATCCACGCTTTAAAATTCCACAGTGTAGACAACTGTAAATCATAGTAAGATAATTATTTAGCCAACATGTTAAGATTTTCATAAAAATATTGTGCCAAAGCAAAACTAATATAAATATATGAACATGTAATAATCTTCCGACTTATTAGCCGATTACCGCTTTAACTCTTCCAAAAATCTTTTTATCCTTAAGATCCTTAACCATTTGATCGAGCTTCATCTTAAACACTCGACAAACAATATCTGGTCTATCTTCAGGTCTTAGGCCCCTCTTTGATACAAACCGTGTTATTTCGGGCCACTTTGGATTACATGTGAATGTTATAAACAAATCTGGGTAGCCATACCATCTACAAATAGCCATTGCATCTTGATAATTCTCTCTCATGTAGTTGTGTCCTCTAGTAAATGATCTTTGGTATAATTACTCGACTACTTGTAGATGCTCATTCGTATCTCCTCTACTTGTTGCACCTCTTATGTTCTTAACATTGTCGACCCTAAAACTACTGTTGATTATTCCTTACGAATGACAATCTTTTAGCCTCCATCATTGTATAACCATCGACGTAAAGCTGGCATAAACGTCCGGCAAACAAAATGGTGTCCGCCTCTTCTTCACGATCTTGCATTCGATATGCAAACCACTCTCTCATAGTCGGTCCCATCTCGTTTTTTGAATCGCCGGTTGGTAGACTTTTATCGCTATGGCAAACATCAACTCTGTATCCGTCCTCACCATATGGAAATAGTAGAGGATATTGTAAAGGCAGATAAGAAGGATGGAGCTCAGAGATCTGCTTCAGCTTTCCATTTCGTGTTTCGACAACTACATCTCGTTTATCCGCAGTATCGATGTCTCCAACTATCAAGGCAGCTACCTCAGTTGTTGTAGGTAGATTGTATGTCCTACCATCAGTGTCTCTCATCCCAATTAATTTCAACCGAACTTCATCACACGGATGATCTTTAAAGCGATCTCTTGCCATCCTAAAATTCTTAGCATGAGGATTGTGCAGATCAATCATATCTTGTAATTCGGCAATTAGAGAATCTTCAAATGTATCAGGATTTTTAGAACTGTGATGACCATTTAAAAAGTTATTAGAAGATACATTCATAAATTTTTAATTAGCACACAACGTTAGTATATGTCACAAAAATGTAATGTTTAGTTTACCTGTAAGCAGCCTCCCTATTACCAATCTCATGCTCTGTGTCATATATGTATAATTGAGAAAACTTCGGACGCGATCCTTCATTAGGAAGCAAGCTACCAATTAGGTGATGATTCTGACCACCTATTTTGAAATTATAGGGTCCGCGTCCTTGAGTGGATGGTGCTTGTATCTTTCCTCCCATCGATGTAAACGAATGCATCATATTATATGGTCGGATATTCTCGATGAAGTGTTTGCTTCTCGGATGTTTTCCTTTCAGCAAGTCTGTCAATAGCTGTGGAGGCCGACGCAACAAAGGAAGAACAACTTTACCTTGCATACAACATATTGAGAATTTTGGCTTGTCCGTTTTTTTATAATTCCTTTTTGCTCTTTCTTCATACCACATCATTGCGCCACAATACTCAAACTTCCATATTGGATCACCAATATCCTAGTACTCTAAATATATAGCATTATGTATATATTAATATTTTCAGTAATATATATGTCATTTATATGCAATTTAAATTGTAAAGTTATTATCTTTGAATACCTGAAACTTTATTTTGAACTTCAACATTTATGGGTGCATTTTCGTGACTATGAACTTCCCCATCAACGGACCGGTCTCTTAAATTTGTCGCAAATTCATCAATTGAGTCTCCTATACATATGCAAATCATTTAATAAAATTGAGCAAAGATATATAGTCAAACTAATCTGGGATAAGGCTTCTCATACTATAAATAGTTAGATACCTAAATCAATATGTCGTCTCACTTGTTTCACGACCTTTTTGCTTTGGACGACATATTTTTTGTATACGAATGAATGGCGACCTTCTCCTAATCGACTTAAGTGGTCATGCGCAACTAGGTAAATTAAAAATTATTGAGTATTTGTCAAGATAATTTTTTTTATATATATGTGCATATATTATGACTTTAACATAAGAATAACAAAATCAAATAACATATACCTAAATTTCGATTCTCATGCAATAAAAGTCTTCTACTATGTCGTGCTAACTTCGAATCAGCTTGTGCTTCTTAAGTACAAAAAAAACAAATACTAAAACAGGTTAGTAAATTGATTGTTTTATATAATTATCATTCTTAATGGAAGCAATGCATAGTGTATTGTAATAATACTCACGGTTCGTTGTAGTACTATTAAGAGAAGTATCTTGCTTCAATTGCAATACTTGAAGACGTATGTGTCATTTGATTATCGGTCGAACAACTACAAAAAGATGTTGACAGTCTTTTAAACATAAAAACATCCATATAAAGCCAATTCAAAGTATTAATCTTTCGGCAATGACAATCTACCTTTTTTTGAGCGCTTTTGTTTCAATATTGTCATACGTTTATATCGATTTAATTTTCCTGAATTGCGCTCGTCTTCATTGATATTCGTATCTACAAAAACTTAAAACATCAATTAATTGCAATTGAAATTTATTATAAAACAATCACAAAGCAATTTGATGAATATTTCTAACCATTTATAATGTTACTAAGCGGTGTAATATTGGCTTCATCATAGTTCAATGATGAGTCATAATAGTTCAATGGAGTTAACTTTTCATTTGGACCTGAAATCATTAATAATTAGAATTTTATTGGTTACCATAAATTTAGTAAAAACATAACTTTTAAAAAGTAGCTAATCATATTACATGTTAGTATTTGTCTTTTCTTACTCCTTGAATCGATATCAGGTTGTAATGTTGTCGGTGTGCAAACTTGAAGATGAACATATAAAAAGATTAGAATCAATAATCTTAATCAATGAAGTGCAACTTATGAATTTGAATAATAAACTTGTAAGCGTATTACATTGGCTATTATTTATAACACAACTTAATGGAGTATCATTTCCTTTAATCATCGAATCTGGGGGAGAACAGACCGTCACACTTCTCTTTAAGTATAAGGCTTCTTTTTTCTCGAGCAATACGGGCAGATTCATTATGAACTGTATTGACTATCATAGGCCCTATTTTAAAAAGCAATTCGAATCTTTAATAGGATAACAATGAATAGTATATTTTGTATGATTCACTAATGATATATAAATTTATAGTAAAGAATCTTGAATTATGAAATCAAACTTATGAATTTGAATAATAAACTTGTAAGTGTATTACAATGGCTATTAGTTGTAGCACAACTTAATGGAGTCTGATTTTCTTTCGTATCTCCAAGAGAACCAAAACACCCGTCACGCTTTTCTTTAAGTATAAGCCTTCTTTTTTCTCGAGCAATACGTGCATATTCATTATAAACTGTATTGACTATATATCATAGGCCCTGTTTTAAAAAGCAATTCGAATCTTTAATAGGATAACAATGAATAGTATATTTTGTATGATTCACTAATGATATATAAATTTATAGTAAAGAATCTTAAATTATGAAATCAAACTTATGAATTTGAATAATAAACTTGTAAGTGTATTACAATGGCTATTAGTTGTAGCACAACTTAATGGAGTCTGAATTTCTTTCATATCTCCTCGAGAACAAAAGCGACCTTCACGTTTATCTTTCAATATACACCTTCTTTTTTCCCGAGCAATACATGCAGATTGATTGCAAATTGTATTGAGTATCATAGAACCTGTTTTAAAATCAATTTTGATTTCATTAATTAAATAACAATGAATTGTAACTTTTGTATGATTCACTAATTATGTATACATATAAGACTAAAAAAGATATGGTTTTACCGTTGGATACGTCCAGCAAGGGTGTCCTATAATTTGATGCCACACCAATTTTTTGTCGTGTAACTGATGTATTAAATTTGATATTTTCTCCGCCTATAATACAAAGAAATAATAAATTATATATTCAAGTTGTATAACAATAAAAAAAATATTATATATTCATGAATTCTAAGTAAGTAGAATACATTTGGCATAAGTTTTTGGCAACCAAATTATATATTTATTTCTTATTCTCTCCATGTAAAAGCAAAACATTATAAGATTTTGCAATAAAACATTATAACTAAAATTTATATGAACTCAAATTTGTATCAAATTTATATCAACTCAAATTTATAAATATCAACTCAAATTTATATCAACACCTAATATCTTCTCTTATAAATATCTTTTATACACTAATATTTATAACCTATTATATAAACTTTTATAACATTTATAACCTATTATAAAAAAATGATTTATATAAATCTCTTATATTTATACATTGATTTATAACGTTTATAACCTTGAAACGATTTATAACATTTATAAATGTCTTATATAAAAAACAATACAAAACCAAATTCCTTAACATAATCTTTCCACATTCTCTCAACATCTTTCTCTCTATATATTCTCTTTCTCTCTCTACCTCATTTACTCTATCTAAATCCGAAAAAATGCTACTCAATTCTTTCCAAAAAAAATCCGTTTCTTTGAATCTTTGCATCCCTATAAATTTACATGAAAAAAATCCCTTTGTGCAAAAAAAATTGATAATCACATGCAAAAGTGTGATTATATAGTAGATCAATGGAAAATAGTTACATGCAACACTAATTTGGGCATTATTGAGGGTCGGAAGTATTTTTTTTTAGAAGGAAAAATGAAGACTTGGTTTAAAATTCTAATTTGGGAAGAAAAGAAAGATGAAGATGCGATGATGATGATGGTTGATCTTGAAGATTTGGTTTTTTTGTCAACAAAGCGATTTTCATCAATTTCAGATAAGTAACCAAATTTTTATTGTTAGCGTTATTAATTATTTATTTATTCACTAATATTAAAGATAATTTAACTATATACAAATATTATTATTGTTTAAGCTTATAAGTAAATGCATGCAAGAAAATCTATTAGTTTAAGTATACTATAATAATTTAGTTAGATAATTTTAAATTAAACCTACATGCATGTAAATATAATTGGATATATTGACAATAATTCGAGTTTTTAATGTTAATTATAAAGTATAGGTATATGTATGTTGAAAAATAATTATATAAATTATGTTGATATCTTTGAATATTTTGACATAATTACTTGAACTCATTAAAAAATTAAAAGATTCCAATTTGGCTCGATTTTCAAAATCCAAAAAATTTATGATTTAAGTGTTGAAAACCGAATTAATACTAATTTTAATGAGTTCAAGTAATTTTGAATTTTTTTTTATGAATTCTATGATTATTTTTTGCATGAATTCTAGGATTAATTCTTCTTTTTAAAAACTACTATTAATAAAAAAAATAGTTGTTTGGATTAATAATATTGTTAAATTTACATTATTTATGATTAAATGAACATGCATGTAAAATTAATCGGATATATTAACATTAATTTCAATTTTTGTTGTAAATTACAAAGTCTATCTATATACATGTTGAAAATATAATATAAAATCTGTTTGAATGAAATTATTAGACTTTCTTTTTTTAAATTATTAAGTGTATGTATATCCATGGTGAAAATCAGTTCGAAAGGAAAATTCATCAAAACAAAAAAAATGTGTAAATATGTGGACATGAAAATGTGATGCTATTGTAGGTTAACTATTAGGTCGAAAATTAAACCGGTTTATTGTAACTTGCACTTCCAATTCAAAAAAAAACAATTGTGTACTCAATTTGTAGAGATTACGATCTGATTATATTTTGTGTGATATCTAATTGACAACCTGTTTTAGGATATTTATATTTTGTGTAACTGTGAAGATTAAAATAATAAAATGTATGTTCGTTTTTTGACATGTAGAAATTGATGATGATAATAACATAAACAATAAGGTAATGATCTTATTTTATATATAATTTGCATCAATCATATTATTATAAATGGTCTGATATTTACTTATAAGTTACATGACTTTTTGATATATAGAGATATGTCCATAATCCAGTTACATTAATTTTGTTTTTTTTGGGTTCATGTCACATGTTATAAAACATATTAGTCGACAATTCCTTTCAAAATTAGTATCCAAATAATTTTGACTTAGAAAATATCAAACTATAATATAAATGTCATAATATTAATGGTAGCTATTTGATCAGTAATAGATGAAAAGATGGTGCAAAATGGCATTATTATTGAGGCATTCAAGGTTTGTGTACTTTATTGGGAAGATAGAAGTTTGGTTTCATTAAAGTCATATGACTTAAAAAAAGACCTTTCATATTATTTTCTACATAGGATAACCAAATTTCATTATTGGTAATCACAATTCTTAATTTGTGTACTGATTTAAAATACTATAATATTATAATTACTTGAAATCAAATAAGGAACAAAATGCTATTGTATTGTATATAGATGGTACATAAAATTTATAAGGTCAATTATTCTATGTAGATACATTATCTTAAAATATAGAATGTCAATTAATTCAGATTCTTAATAAGTGTATAAGTTTACCTTTAGTTTTCAATTAGTCATTTAATTTACTCGACATGGCTATGAAAATATCATAATTACGTAAAAAATATTACCTTCAACAGATTTGTTGTTTGAATCATGCTTCCCTCCAATTGATCTTCTCCTTTTGTCACGAACAATCTTTGAATTGTCTTTACCCATTGTTCTTTGTATTCCTTTCAGATACTAATTGAAATGAATTTCAAGATTATTCGTTTGTTATATGAATATGTTTGATGTATGAATTGATTTTAAGAAACTAAAATATGTGAAAGAGGCAAATTCGTAAAGAATAATTTGTGTTTGTGCATATGTGAATGAAGACAATGGTTTTATGTATTTATATGATGATGTACAAAAAATAAGATCTAAAAAATAACAATATAAAGGAAAGTATATTAAGTAATTAAGTATGTGCAATATTGATCAAATAATCTTACATAAGTTGAAGATTTCGGCCTACTATGTCACTTTTAAAAATGATAAAAATGCTAAGTATTAGATTGAGTTGATTAAGTTAATCCCTTTAATTGTGCTAGTAAGATTCACTATGTATGTGAATATATTGCACGATTTTATGGCCTATTTTATAGCCTTCATTATGCACACTTTTATGTCACTTTAACAAATGCTAAAAATGCTAAGTATTAGATTCACAATATATTCGAATGATTTGGCACGATTTCATGGCCAATTTTATAATAACCGATTTTAGTAAAATCGGTTTTTAGTGTAATCATTTAATTACCTTTTAATATATGTGATAAGTGTAACTCTAAAAAAGATACTTTTACTTATTAAATAAATGATAAATTATTCTTTTTAAGTTTTTTTTTCTTGATTATCTTTTATTATAGTTTGTATGGTATTTTAAAACGCTTTTTATTTTTTAGCAATTACAATATTTTTTATTTTTTCCTAGGACATCATAAATTGCATTTGATATCATCTATTCAAAATATGTGAAGCTTCAGGTATTATATATTAACCCTCCTCATTTTATACTTTACTAAATTTTTCATGTCATTATGCTTTCGTAAGCCTATTATATTCTTATCAAAAATTTAAATTGTTTTAGTATGTGTATGCTTAGTAATAAAAATAGCCAAAAGCAATAGGTAGAACTGTTTTTATTAAAATATTTGATATTCCACCTAATATATTAGTTTATTTTAGTTGGGTTGTAATAATTATCAATTGTAATTCTTTGTTGTTATTTTAAATGTAATAATTAATTTACTTGTAGTTATTCTTTATTAGGTGGAATAACAAATATTTAAATATTAAAGGTTACCTATTTGTTTAGAAATCTATGTATAATAATAGTCCATGACATATAGTTAAATTAATAGGTTAAAAGTTTGTAGCAAGAATTTGAGATATAAAAAAACAATAACTTATAAGCAATGAACTGATAATATAGTATTCAAAATTGTCTAAAATTAGGTCAAAAAACAACATATGAATTACTCAAAACATCGATATAAGTAGTTCAACCACCAAATTATTAATTGTTTTCCAAATGACTACTATAAAATCCTCTAGCTAGTTTTATCCATTCTTCTCGACCTTCACAATAACTTGCTTCTTAGTTGTTGATAATTGAGAGTCAATATTAGGACTATCAACATCTTCTCCACCAACATCATTCATTTCATGAGCACGCTTTTGAGGTGTAATTGAAGTTGCTTCATCTTGACTCGACATTGGTGTCCTATAATAAAATAACAAATAAAATTAATGAATAATAACAATTTTTAAAGCCATATTACGGATGTATAAAATATATATCAACTTCATGACAATTAATATTACCTTTCCCAAAGAGACTTCATTTACACTCTCTAGATCGTTTTGGAGTTGTCTTACAATGTTGTCCTATATTATATTTTGGTTATTAGTGTAAAAGAAAATAAAAGCTAGAAGATAATAAATAAATAAAAATGAAAATAAAAGGTCAACAAATAGTTCTTATAAAATACCACAAACCTCTAATCTCATGTACATCCCCATCCATTTGTCTATAGTGATTTGATCGTCCGTAGTGGTAAGAACCTTAAAGTTCTTAGTTCCAACAACATTGTTAGGATGAGGGATTTCAACTTTGAATAGTAATCTTTTTCCAAGCATTGTTGCGAATTCTTCGGGGAAACCGTCCTTATCACCTTTCTATTAAAGATTACAATAAACAAAAAACATTGTATGTTAATTTAAAAAATTAAAAAAGTATTCTAGCATTGTTTATGAGTAAGACATGAAAAATTTAATATAATTTTATATATATATATATATATATATATATATATATATATATATATATATATATATATATATATATATATATATATATATATATATATATATATATATATATATATATATATACACACACACCTTAATTTGAGCTTCTAATAAGTCGAAGAGGATTTTCCAACTAACTTCAACATTTTGTTCTTAAATAGAACAAATGTAGCATCATCGATAGAGTCGAGATACTATAATCTTAACTCTAAACCTGTAGAAAATACAAATACATTATGCTTATTTATTTATAACTATATGAACAAAATTGTAACAACATTATATTATATTATATTTATATATAGCTTACCGTGGAATGGTTATCTTCAAAACTTTATTACACTTTTTGCATCGTATGATATCACCATCATGTTTAACTCCAGTGCGGCATATCTTACATGACTCATAATACCAACTAAAGTTTGTGTCAATGTCTTCAATGGTACCAAGACATACACATATTCCAGGCTAAAGAACAACACATAATACTTAGATATTTAGAAAAATAGTATATATAAAATATTAAGTAAAAACAAATCTTAAATATTAGGGAAACTTATTTTTTTCACATGATAGAAGGTCATAGATGTCTTTGATTGTATCCTATTTTAGAAATTCATTTGGTTCGGTTGATACCTCACTTCGTCGTGCTGAAACAGATTGCGACCCTTATGCACTTTTCCTATTTAAAAAGGGAAAATATAAAGAATATAAGTATTTTCATTGTCCAATAGCATTTTACAAAAAAAAAGAACTTATTTAGACAATAAAATAAAATAAACCGACCCTTATTTATAAGAAGGGGAGAAAATACAAAATGCTAGGCCAATATAGTGGGCCGACTAAATTGGATTGGGTCATACAAAGCAAAATAAAGTGGGCCGAATGCAATCTTATTTCCCATTTTTTATAGCATAAATTGTATTTTTTTTAACCTAACAACTTATTTTAACAAACAAATCAGCCAAGTACATTAATATTAACTTTGTTTATTTTAATTTCGATTTTAGATTTAGAAATTTAGTGAGTCAAAAGATTTTATTTTTTTACACTTCTTTTGTGTTAGACTCCATAACATTTCAAATATAAATCTAAAGTAAAAAAAAAAGGAAAATGTTCAAATACCTCTTTTTGAACTCAATTATTTCAGAATTGATGAATACTCTTGAGGCATCACGTATTGTTGTAACACGAAGATCACCTATTAAGATTATACAAAAGGGCATTATTTATATAAGATTCATAAAGGCAAAGTAAATAAATGAGCATATAAAATTGATATAATTATACTTGCCTAAATAAAGAATACGCTTTGCTAGTTGTATAACAACAACTATGTTCGTTGCACCATTATTTTTGATGTATTCGTTGAACTCATCAGCATAGTCACCCCACAAAACGAAAGTGATGGACTTGTTCCTACATTTGATTTAAAACGATTTATAAATACTTAATGTTCAAAATGCATGACAATTTAAAATTACATTGACTACATCTATACATATAAGCATAATGTAACTTACTCTAAATCCATGAGTTCAAGTGTCATCAACTTCGAATTAGCATTTTCTTGCATAGGTGTATATGAATTGACCTCTCCAATTACATCTATAGAGTTCAACCAATATATATGATATAAATTGTCAACAAATAATTTATTAACTAAATAATTTAGTGTCGTTCATTTTAAGTACCTATCAAAAACACATCGAATCTTTCTTTGACAATATATCATCAAATGGAACAAAATCCAAACCATACTCATCAATTCCTAAGTCTTCACATTCGAAACATGAGATGCATAGTTCAAATCAATTCTATACGAATGTTTAGTGGCTCGATCTGTCCCATCATTTTCCCTGGCAGAAAAATTAGATATCTCCAAGTATTTTGCCTGAATGAGACTTGGTGAAAACGTAGCGACTAAAGACTTCTTGCAAGCAATTTGAATCTTCACTCCCTACATATTGAAAAAGATGTATGTACGTTAATAATTATTATTTATCAAAAAACGTGCGTAATTAAGAAAATCCGGCCCTCATTTAACGAAATTGACTTACATCATTATCCATCAAAACGAACTCAATCTTCTCAATCTCCTATTTACTCTTCTCAATCACCATATTCTTGGTGTACACTTGGTTTCTTCCACAATCTAATTGCTCTTCCTTGAATCGAGCAACGTTTGGATGATCTATTGACTTCACCTAATTGCACCTTTTCGTAGCTACAATATTTCTAGAACTCATTTTTGAATGCAATTTATGTCTCTTAGGAGTATATTTGTGAGAGATGATGAATGCTGAAAAATATATGCTATACAGTATTATATATAGATGGTCACTTCAAGGATTCATAAAGATAATAATTTTCCATTTTAAAAAAACGTTTTGATTGATAATCTTGTTAAAAATTTGGCATTAAATCGACAATATCATTTAAATCAAATAATCGAGAATCTTATATATGACAAATATTCACAAATCTCATACTATATGTACATTAAAGATATGTTAATTGATTGATTGCATATACTAAACTTAATTATATGTTTAAATAAAATAGCTAGTATAGGATCCCTATAATTATGCAATTAACTAATACATATTATTTTCAATGACTAATCTATCACTTTTGAAGACCGAATTATATATAGAAGATTCGTATTTAGAAGATTATGCGTTTTATCAAAACAGTCCATAATTATAACATTTTATTTATTTAATTGTATTGGTATATCAAGCGATTATTATGAATCCCTATAATTAAGCAATAATCGATACATAATCTATGTTAATTTAAGTTAAAATCCGAATTAGGGAATTAGGAAAAGCAAATCGTACTAAATGAACCAAATGGTGTACAAAAAAATCTTACTATATAATATTAATTCCGAAAATGTTAAGAACTTAAATTATCAAAACAGTCACTTACAAAACTGGACCAAATGAATTTGAAATTCTACTATATCAAATTAAAAAGAGTAATATTATTTCACTTTTATAATGATATATCGTGTGATAATCTATACTCGAGAAAATATTTTTTTTTACTATGATATTAAACATAAATGCTTTTTTGTATATGTACTCTCCAAACTAAAAAGTCATAAAAAAAACGTAAATGAATCATAATGGTAAAAAAGTTGGTCAATTACAATAATTTCATTCTCTTTAATAGAATTTATAAGAGACAAATTTTTGTCTGAATTAATGATAGTTGCATGTGAAAATGTTCATAAGATAAATAGGGTTTAAATGTAATATTAGTGAGAATATTTTAATTATATATGCATCGTAAGATAGATATTTTTAATAACATCATGGTCAAGTCTGATATTATAGTTTATGCTTTAATAATTAAAAAAACAATACATTACTTACAAAATAGAACATGAAAGAAAAAAGGATAGTTATTTTATTTCATAATAAAATTTATTGTCATAAAAGACAAATAAAATACTCAACGTAAAAAAGCTTCAGCATATTGAGTGTCTACAACATGTTTGCTAAAAAGAACCGAATTTCTCTATCACACTTGCATTCTTCACATTCAACTTTGTCGCAATCATTGGGATAGGAATAGTAATCACCTATTTCCCATTGGTTCAGGTTCTTATTATGTATTTGTTGCATTTTGCAATACTTTTGCGGCTTTTCTAGTAAGTTCACTCTACTTTTAACCCATATTGTGTTCAACATCCTCTTAAATCTAATCCTACAGTTTACAATGCCATTCATACCAATTTTCATAATTAGACAATTAAGGATTCCAACGCCCTTCGTCTGTAGGTCTTCTTCTTTATTACATAGATAAATCAGGGCTAACAAATAAGTTGCAATATGAAGTCCTAAATTTGATGCCTCTTGTACTTTTGGCAATCCATAATGCCAACGACCACGTTGAAAAATCGAAACCTACAAAAATATAATGTAAAACATCATTAGAAAAAAACGATAAAATTCGTAATAAATAGAAATATACGTGAATAATTGATATCTAATGTTACTATCTAACAGTATATTTTTAGATTTTTTTTATACGGAAATATAAATATATTTACACGGTATATAACATTCATATACTATTTATTGCAGATCAAATTGTATTAGTAATAAATATAAACCTACATAACTAATTGATATCTAATGCTAATATGTAAAAGTATATTTAATGCTAATATCAATTTAGGAAAACTGCAGTTTAAAAAGTCATATATTTGATAGGTGCTAATGTATAAAAAGCGCATAAATTATACAATAAAAGGCAACAATATATATTCCAATATATATTATTAAACAAAACTTACAAAACCATAACGGAGTAAAGACTCGGTATTGTTGGCTATTAAACAACGATCAAAAATTCCTTGCATGTAGATCAAATTTCACATCATACCCTCTACACTGATGCGTTGAAGAACACTTTCGTCATTAGAAATAGTATTTAGCGTTTTGCAACTGCCAACAAATAAATTTAAAAATTAAAAAGAAAACAGTTTATAAAAGTAATATAAAGATTTAAAGTGAAAAAAACAAACGTACCTTAATTTGCATTTAAATATATCAAATGGAGCTTGAGAGGCTATTCTTCCAAGTATATCTATTATAATCTCATTGGTTAGACGATTGAATAAATTCGGTAATGGTTTATATTGTCTCTTCATCCTTGCTTATACTTAAGTTTTTTTTACAAACCAAAAAATCTAAGAGAAAAAATGTTTGGTTCGTATAATTTCTAAGCCTATATATAAGGAATTCAAAAAACCTAATATAGATTTGAAGAAAAAAAAAAACCGTCCGACTTTTTTTTAGGGTAAAAAAATTCGGACAATATATGCATTGATTGATCATATATTTAATCCTTGCCTTTTATATAATTTATGATACACTATTATACTATTTAAAATTCCTTGGCGTTTTTTCATGAATTCCTAATCAAGTTTTCCGAAAAAAATAGCTTTCATATTTAATTTATGTCAAGTAAAAGCGCCTATATTAATAGAGAATCGCCTAGATTATGATCTTGTTTGGTTTGGTGAATAAGTAAGATTGTATAGATTAAAGAATTTCCTTAACTTTTAAGTAATGGCCGTTTTTTATAAATACGATATGTAAGTTTACCTGATTTAAATTAGAGCAACTATATAAGATAACTTGATTCATATATACTATTTGAATTTTTTTATTTATGTTAACAAAGGTTTCCAAAAAATAATTGATTCACATTATTATAAAGTATGATGTTAAATATTAAATGATTTTAGTCAAATGGATCATTTATGTTTATTTAACTTAGAATTTAGTATATTTTTCTGGAATTACGTATAAGTAATTTCCGGTTGACTTATATAAACAAAAAAGTGTAAAATTGTCTAACTAACTCCTAAAATCATGTCTAATTTATGTTCTATGTATAATCAATGTATAAGGCCGAATTTTTTAAAACCTATACTAAATATTGAAGATTTTCGACTTATGTAAGCATTATATTTTTCAGATTCATAGTCTCATTTAGTCCTTTTTATTACGGCAATCAATTAAACGATAGTAATATTAGTCCTAACATTTATGTCTAATCGGATCATTTATGTTTAATTAACTTAGAATCTTCAATATGTTTATGGAATTATGTATACCAATTTTAGATTGACTTATATAAACATTGGTTATAATGTATACTTTATAAAAACCGTGTTGATTATACGAATCAATAAATTAAGGACTATTATTTTATTTTTAAAAGATACACTCTAAAATACCAACAAACAACATAATCTATTACATTAATCATAACAAAAGATACAAATCAGATAATACAATAGTAAACGATACATCAATACATTTATTTGCCATTAGATAACTATCATAATTGACATTTTATGTAAACAATAATTTATGAAAAAAAAATTGAATAAAATAAAGGGAAATAACGATATTTTGGCCATCAAACTCAATACGTAAAAAAAGACAAAAATAATGTCTATATTCGACTTACAAACTAAAACGAAAAAATGTAGTATTATTATTTGAATGACATTTGAATGACAAACATTGCGTAGATTAAAGGTAATACAAAATTAAAAAAACTAATACCAATCATTAGCTAAATAACGCAACACTACTCTTTTTGTAGGTGGTATAACATCTCCCACGTTCATGTTGATTTCTTCAAATGGAATTCGACATAATTTATGAACTCGGTTAGGAATGCAATGAAGAAAGTGTAGTGCCATACATTCTAGATCAATATAAATTCTAGAATCCTCGATTGTAGAAAAAACATACTCCAACATGTACCAATTTTCCGAATTCAACTCTTCATCCATGTTGACATCATTGCTTACTTTGTAGAACTTAATATGACCTTCACGAAACATTGTTAGTACCATACCTTCGTAATAAAAAAAAATTGAGTGTTCCACTTTAGGATGCTAAATCTTTAAATTTCTAGGTTTAAATGTTTCGTCAAATGAACCATAGTCATTTTCCATTTCAAAAAAAATTTAGGTGCACGGATATATGGGAAGGTATTTAGGGTTTATGAGTTGTGGAGGTTGATGTAAAATGCAAAAATGAGTGTGTTATTTATATTGCACATAAATAACCGGTTTTAACCTAGTTTTTTTTTTAAAAGTCAATCAATGTCGGCCATATATGATTTTCCATATTTAGGAGTGATTGAATCAATCCCTTAAATCAAGTTATGCAATTTAGGAATGATTGAGATTTGGGTGATCAAGTTGCACATGATTGAAGATTCTAATTGATTGCATTTCGAATCATTTAGGGGAGATAATGAAAATTTCGGCCAATGCATTAGTGCTTTGGATGACACGTGGCGATTTATCCTAGTTGGACAATGTTTTAGTGAAAAAACTCGACACGTGGCAATATTCTTGTGAGAGTGTCGATTTGAGGATTAATTCTCGAAAGCAATTTTAAAGCTGACACGTAGGACAAAATTATCAAGGTTTATTA
The DNA here is from genome assembly GCA_947648045.1 of Beta corolliflora. Classification (NCBI taxonomy): domain Eukaryota; kingdom Viridiplantae; phylum Streptophyta; class Magnoliopsida; order Caryophyllales; family Amaranthaceae; genus Beta; species Beta corolliflora. Next base: position 96,034 of record CANSZD010000525.1, on the reverse strand, counting down.
GTGTATATAGATACTACATTGATATTGTGAGCTTATACATGCATAATGATCCAAAATAATCATTCGGTATCACTGTGGTTTTTAGGTTTTTGGTTTTTTGTATCTAAAAGTCATATGATATATGTTCTATAATGGATAAAAAGTTAAGTCAAACGTATTAGAAACATGATGATTTTGAAAACTGACAACTAAAAAGTGAAAACCACTTTTTATGGTTTCCTGTTTTTTGTTTTTTGTTTTAAAAAAAAAACTGAAAACAAAAAATAAAAAACGATAACGAAACAGACCCTATTTAGTAGATTGCGTATCTTGTTATGTTTTCAGTTTTGTAACCTTCCTATCTTTTCTCTCAAGTCTCACCCCTCTCTTGTTTAGCCAACTACAGTTTGACACTTTATCATTTGACCTTCTATGACAGCATTTTCAAATTATTATTAAATTATTTTGAGATAGCACCCTCTACTTGAAATTATGATGAGAACATCATCCGCATAACTAGGACAAGTAAACTTATGAAATTATCCTGCTTTCAAAAAAAAAAAAAAAAAAAACACCACATTGTCCAGTATTGAAAGCGAGGTTTTTGAGATGAAAGGTCCAAGTAACTGATCTCATCGAAAGATCAATAGATTAGTAATATACTAGTACTCGAGGTGATATGGAAGTCCAAGTCACAAATAGATTAGTGCCATACCCTTACACAAATACTCAAATAGTAAGACAGAAGCTAAGATTCGATTTCTACTTGTACTTGAGGTGAAGGAAGAACATGATCCTTGAAAAACTAAAACTATACTCTTTCAATAGTTTTTTATCTTAATTATATGTTTGCTTTTGCACAGTCTTCTCTGCATATATTATTGGACCGTTAGTTTTTTTAATTAGGTATTTGTAAAAATTACGAAAAGTTGATATTATGTGACAAAGTATACATCCGGATAACTCCAATAAGGTCTCACACGACGACTATATTCTTTTTCATACATATTTATTATTAAATACGGTCAAAGTATTTTAAATTTGATTAGAATATTCTAAGGGAGTAGCTTGGAGTGTAGTTATGTGCATATAAATATCCAATCCGGTTGACCCGATCGTTAATCGATCTAGTGTTTTCAGTGAACAGATATTATTTCAGATCAAATGTTCAAATATTTTACGGATTGAATATTGGAATGTTCCATTTTTGGATATCCCAAAATATACGAAGCAATAAAATTCTATCGGATATTTCGGGTGGAGAAAACTAGAATGAGAAATCTGGACATAATGTAGCACTTCGTCCTTTTATAAACATAATTTAAAGAGAAAAATAACGCGAAAAATTGGTAGCGAAATTTCGGGGTGTTACACATAAGGGCTCTCCCATCTCTCTAGAATTCTCTAGCACCCTCCCAATGTCCCAAAGTCACCCGCTCCACCACCTCTCCCCCTCTACTCTCGTTTCTCAGCCTACATCGTAGCAATCTCCATCGTTAACCAGAGTTGAGGAGCCTCATTTCCCACTGACAAGAGAACCATCAAATCGCCACCTTGTCGCTTCTCTTGTCGTTGAAGAGGTTGGTGGTTTTGATGGTTCGTCCCACCGCAAAGCACATTTGCGCCAGTTGATGCTTCGTCGTTGTCGTCGTCATCTAAGATGACCGCCGCCCTGCCTTTGTTCTGCTTCGCCGCTGTTGGCATCACCTCGCCAGATGTGCACCATTCGCCGGCGATCCCTGCCCCCCGAGGGTGAGTGTCTACCCCAGTCGATGTTTCGCCGCCGTCATCATCGACTTCGACCGCCTCTGATGGCCTTGTTATGTTCCACCATCGTGGGTCTAACACCCGACCCATACGGAGTCGAGTCTATCGTCACCGGCCAGTGTGCATCCAGAACTAATACAAGTTCTTTCGGTGCATTTTGTCCTCACTCATGCACAACCCGCGAAGCTTCCCACGAGGTCACCCATCCCTAGACTACTCCCAGCCAAACTCGCTTAACTATGGAGTAACTTAGGAAATGAGCTCCCTAAAAGAAAGATGCATCTTATTGGAATGAGTATCCTACTAAATCTCTTTAAAGCAATCATGAGTGGTATTATAGTGGGCCTTGCGATGCTCCGCCACCGTTGGTGGCTCCATTCTGTTTTGCTTCTCCATGAAGCCTCAAGATTTTAGATCTATGTTTTTTCAGGTTTTAGCTTTCTGTTTGTTTCTTTCTATTGTACTTTTGGTTCTTAGTGGTCTCTTCCTGAGATAGGGATTCCACTAGACTCATCCATATACCTCTTTAAATAAAAGAATTAGATATTTCGAATCAGATAATCAAAATATTTCTGATCGGATACGGATCGGGATTTTCCATTTCCGGATATTCAGATATATCTGAAGCATGGAGATTCAATATGATATTTTCGGATATCCGGTCAAATATCTGATTTCATGATGAGATATCCCAAAATATCCGGTGATTCGATTCAATCGAAAACTTATTTTTTGAACTTCTCTTCGAAAAATCAATACTTTTTAGTCGTTGGATATCCAACCGGCCCTATCCGAAAATCCGGATACCCAAAAGTCGGATTTTCAAATTTTTTTGGATTGGATCTGGATCGAGATTTGGTCAATCCGAAGTTTTTAGATATCCAAAAATTCGGATCAGATCGGATAATCCGATTGAACACCCCTTTGAAGGGGATCAAAGTACCAGTTTGCATCGTACCACTTAATTTCTTCAGTAGAACCAATATATCATATTCTTCATATTGAACATATGGGACTTTTTTTTTTACTAGAAACATATGGGACTTTAGGGAATTAAGATTTAAGAACTTTAATATATGAAATGGACCTCGTGACCAATTATTTCTAACACTTGCACGTTTATGAGAATAAACTATAAAGTGCCTATTATACGTACAGGAACACTGTATATGGAACAGGAAAATGTTTTCATTTCATGACGTAGTAGCATTTTGCGCATGCTTACATATATCATCAAATACCAATATAGAATCAGGTCTACAGTCTTGACTCTTGAGTCTAGGTAGTTAAATGTTCAATCACTCCAAGAGAAATTGTTACTACTTCATTTTGCAAAAGGAATCAGATACCAATATTATTTACTCTTATGTACTTGTGTCTGCATGCCTCCTCTATAAATAGCGGGAAAACTTAATAATAATACCTCATCAAAGCAGAAAACATTAACCAACATATACTATATAACTCATATTAAGGTACTCAAATTTCGAATTGAAGCAATGGAGTACACTTTTCCTCAAAGGCTACAAGGATACCCTTATTTCCGTGGTGAATTTTATCATCCTCCTAATCCTCCTACTAATTACTATTATAACCATGGTGATCCTCTAGTTGATTCAATTAATGCTGGTAATAACTGGCATGATGGAAATGGCATACAAAAAAATGGAGATGTCAAATTTGGAAATAGAAATGATGTTAATAAGCTCAACAATGCAAATGTTAAGCACAAAAGTCGCAAGACCACCATTATTGGTGGATGCCACGGCAATCAAGGTGGTCATCAGGTATCCGGAGATGTTATCTTAAGCGACATTAAATGATTAGTTGAGCTGCTAGCCTGCTATTATCATAATCATATACAATAACAATAATATATAATATGTGATTTCAATTTTCTTTATGCTTATATTGAGGCTTTTGTCACTATAATGGTGTTATGGGTAGCATGCAGAATATACGATTATTACTGTTTCCTTTCAGGGAAAAATAATTGTATTGAACATTTATCCCATACTATTACTCAAGCCCTTGTACTCTACTACTACTAGTGTGACGTTTGAATAAAGCTTTTTTAGCATCGTAGCTGCTGTATATAGTAAGTTGTAACATATAGCACAAAATCTACGTGCTGAAACTGTGAAAAGGTGCTATAATTAGTTCGCCTACATGAGCGAGTTATTGCACTAATCATGTATTATTACCTTATTATAAATAATAGCAACTATTATATGGAGTATTAAAATTAACTTGCTTAGCTTATATATAGGTGGAAAATGATCGATTGATTGGTTGGCTAATAATGTTGGTCTCGTAAACTACTCGTAACATCCTAATTCTCTAACTAACCCTAGTTAAACTGTGTTTGTTAATAAGTTTGTTTTGGTGTGGAGTAGACCCAATAAAATTCTATGTAATGTACGTCTATCAACATCTATAACCAAAAGGCATACTTCATCCATTCTTAAATAAGTGTTACATTCACTTTTTCACGTAACTTAATATGCTTCTTTGATCATTAATATTTCTAATTGCGCACAAGTAAAAGCTATGAAAAGTTGAAACTTTGAAAGTATATACATTGAGATGGATTTAACAATATCTCACTTGACTATTTCTCTGTATATAGTAGCGAGAAAATAGAGTCAAAGTTGCTTGATAAATAATGTCAATTTACTCAACGTAACACTTATTTAGGAAGTAGGAACAGAGGAGAGTCAAAGATCCCACTTGACTATTTTCCTATTTGGTAATTAGCCGATTGCTATTAGCTATTACCAGATGGTATTAGCTGTTTGTACAAAGGTGTTTGGTAAGTAGCTAATAGTTGATTGCTACATAATTGTGTAAAATGACCAATAAGGACATGTGCATAATCTATCGTTGTATTTTTATTGTTTATTATTGTAATTTTCAAAAACTGTAGGACATAAATATAATATTTCCTAACTTCTAATGTCAAAAAGTTCATCTCCCAACTTTTTTGACAAGAGCTTTTTTTTTATAATTTTCAACTAATTGTTAGTGAAGTAATTTTATTCCCGTCCGCGCACCAATGGATTATTCTGTTGTTACATCAATTAGTTCCCTCTCATATTGTTAACTGCATTTTAGGTTTCCCAATTCTTACTCATGATTTACCTGACACAGCTTGTTGGGTCTTACTAGTTTTGGTGATTTTGGATCAAATCATCAACCTGGCTATGGTGATTAGTGACATAGAATCAAACAAAACCTAACTAAAATACCAAACCAAAAAACTTGGTAAGCAATGGTCATTATTCCACAAGGACGGACTAAGGAACATCGAAATATATTGATTAAATAATAAGTTAGGCCGGAATCAAGTCGAAAATTGTCAAAAACCAACTACAACCTACCAAACTAAGCTAAAAATTTAAGATGAACAAAATTAGGAGATGGGATTAAACATCAACTAATCATGAAATAAGCATAATGATATCAAATATAGAGATAAATGCATGAACACTGCATGAATTAGCTATTAAATCAACACACAACTCACATCCTACTTTCATAGGCGGAGAAATTCTCAAAGACATCATATAAGGACTCTCATCCATTGTAACACATATCTCAAGGTTCAAGTAAGTCCAAGTCAACAATAGAAATCAATAAGTCACACTCTAAAGCCAACTTAAATCAATCTACTCCAATCTAATACAATCTACAAGTGATCGAAGAGAATGCAACATAGATTGGATGAGCTAAAATAAGCAATAATTTAATCACACAAATCTCTAAATCCAAACTCAAATACCCAATTCAATTATGGTTGGGTTTTCACCCAAACCCAACCCATTAGCTACTCCATAAGTATAAAAATGAGAATTTTAGAAAAATTAACAATTAAAAACATGATAGTAAGCATTAATCTAACATCAAACTAAGCAAAATAAAACACAAATAATTAAAATAATCATGAACAATTAATCTAATAAAAACAATTAAAATAAAGCAATAAATGAGGACAGAGAGTAAGAAATGTTCAATGATTAATTGTTGAATCTTTTAATACAAGTTGTCACCCTTGAATCTCAAAATCTTCACTTTCACTTTGAATTTTCTCACTTTTTCCCTAAACTAAGGGCGTGTTCTCCCCATCTTATTTTCAGTTTAGTTCAATTCAGTTCAGTTGCAATCAGTTCAGTTCAGTTCTAATCAGTTCAGTTCAATTCAATTCAATTCAGTTCAATTCAATTCAGTTCTTAAATTATTATCATTACTATTAGTTATAATTTAATTCAGTTCGGTTCAGTTCAGTTGCAATCAGTTCAGTTCAGTTCAATTCAGTTCAATTGTTTTATGGCGAAGAGAACAGACCCTAAGCTACGGAGGCTAACCTTTCTTAGAACCCTAAAACTCTTCTAAAAGTGAAAAATGTGAGTAATAACTTCTTACCTGGCTTCCCCCTTGAGAGTTAAAAGGTTTAAAATAACCCCTAATACTAAAAGAGAAAAATAAAAAGGGAAAAGAAAATAGAAAAAGGTAAAGGGTATTAAACGAAAAAGGAAAAAGAAAATGAAAAAAATGTTAAAAACGCGAAGTACAGTAGATAAATGGGAGAAGAGAAAAAGGGAAAAGTAAATAGACAAATCAAAATCAAAATCAAAATCAAAAGAAACCCAAATTCAAAACTTCGACTCTCCCCTTTTGTTTTCTCTTCACCGCTGTCACTTCTGTTTTTTGGCGAATTTGAATGAAGCGCCCGCTCCTCTTGATTGGGGCAAATTTGTGGTTGCGGCTAGGATTGGGCATGGATCAGGCTTGAGGCGGATCCAGACAGACCCGAACAAGTAATTTTTGAATCAGACTTAGACCGGCCCTACAGGGTCTAAAAAGTCCGAACCCTTATTGAAATTGAAGTAGATTAGTAGTTAAACACTCATATTTTATTTCAAAGGTCTTGTGTTCAAATCCTAATAACTACACATTGTTAATATTTTACTTATCAAAATAAAAAAGTCCGAACCCTTACCCAAATCAAATGGGTCTAGTGGGTCTTGGGTCCAAAATGTGTTTCAAGTGTATAGGAGATTTTATTGTTTTTTTAATTCCCATTTTTTCCGCCTGTGGTATTAGTTATTAAAATGATAAAAGACCAAAATAATAAGGAACAATTGATAAGAATAATCTCACATTTGGCCGGTCTGCTCAAAATAGTCCCACCATTTGAAAATCTGAAAATAATCCCAACTTTAGAGTATATTGGCTCAAAATAGGTCATTTTAACCTATGATCTGTTTGACCGGTAAAAAAACTTGTTGACTTTTTTTCTGCAAAAAAAACAATATTAATAATGCAGTTAGAAAAAAATAAAAATAACTAACCCTCCCTCCTTGCACCAACTCCCCAAACCCTGCACAGCATTCCCCACCACCCGTCCACCCTACACTGCCCCCACAAGCCCCCTCTTCAACACCATAACAAAGTAGAGGAGATCCCGTCACACACAGGCCTAGGCCATGCCACACCACAAATTACAACAAAAATGCGTTGCCATCCGCCTACCAACTCACAACACCATCTTCTCCGATCTCCAAGTCGTAACTCAACACCACAACAACATCTTCGCCTACCAACTCTCCGACGCCGCCATCTGCCTCCACACCTCCCTCTTAAATTCTCTCTTCTCCCCTCTCCTCAAAACGTGGTGCCCTTCACCGCCCTCATGCGGGCAAGTCAACGGTGCGTACCGATCACTTCGCCGGAGTTTTTCGACAGAAGGAACGCCAAATTTCGGGAGTTTGCTGTTGTTTTTTCGCGAATGTTGTCATTGCGAATGCGTCCATTATTTTGGCGAGTAGGGTTTGTGTCCGAGTTGGGGGGATGGGTGGAGTTGGGATGGTGGGCAGAGTTAGGGTGGTTTGGTTGGGTCTGTCATTGGGGTTTATGCTCTTGAGTCTTGAGACTTGGGGTTGCTACTTCTGTTTATGTTAGAGGATGATTTGGAAATGTTGTTGAATGATGTTGTAATTATGTTTATTTTGTTGCTAATTATAATGTGTATATTTGTGTAACTAATTGTATTTTTGAATAATTGTTTATTTAGCTTTTATCACAAATTCATAAGGGTATGTTGTATTTTTTTTAATTCTTTTACAGTTAATTTATATTTAAATACCCAAATTTAGGTGTTTAATTAAGAATTCAGTTTTAAATACAGCAAATTAGTTCTTAAATACATAATAAGGATATTAAACCTGTATTTGCAGGTTACTAACAGGTAATGACCCATTTTGAGAAGACATATCCCAAAGTTGGGATTATTTTCAGATTTTCAAAAAGTGGGACTACTTTGAGCAGATCGGCCAAAGGTAGGATTATTCCTATCAATTTTTCCAAATAACAATGTAGTTCTTCTACAAAACATTCCAAATTAAAACATACACAATAAGTTGACATGAGTCTCTCGGTTGGCAATGGATAAAGTGAGAAGTTGAGAGATTGAGGGCTTGAGTTACTTGACTAATTGGCTATTTGAAAAACTAATAATTCAAATGTTAGGGTAAAAAGTTTCATTGCTATTTATATATTTTACATTATTACTATATACATTTGGTATGTACAAAAATGGGTCTATGGGCGCATATGGGTAGAGTTTGAGTCTGAATTTATCAAACCCAGACCTAATACCCTAAAAATGTGGGTGTGGGTGTGGGTCGGGTCTGGGTCCATGTCCATCCCTATCTAGAGAAGAGGGTGGTGGTTTAGAATTCAGGTGGTGTTTGGTAAGGTGTGACTGTGTGGCAGTAGGGAGCATAGTGGTGTGGTGTAGGTTAGGGTATGTGTGTGGTGGAGGTTAAGACCAAAAAATTTATTGGCCAAGTGGTTCAATTGACTCAGCCATTTGAATTCCAAAACGTTCACCTACACATAAACCAAAACACGAGGGGAGAAACAAGACATATAAAATAAAAAGTAATATAAAAACAAATAATAAAAATAATAGGTTCTAAAAGGAAATAAAAATATGAAATTAATTATAAAACTAAACTAACTCATTTATAAAATTACTAAAATAAAGAAAATAAGTAAATTATGAAAATAAGAACTAAAAACTAGTAAAAACACTAATTAAACAAATCAACCTACAAAATATAAAAGGAATAAATAAAGGTATAAAAATAAGATTAGCAGGAAACACAATGACAATAAACTACAAGATTAATCTTAAAATCTACCCCTAGAAGTGACATAAATGTCACTTATCACCTGGGACCTGGCTTGCTCATTATATTCATTTAGCTTCAGTTTCAATATGACATTTTCATTGGATATGGAAACTTGATATTATTTTCAAATATGCATATTTTCTTATGGCATTTGATCCAAAATGGCCTTCAATTCCTTTAATGAAATTTTTTAAAAAAAAAAACAGTTTACAAATGACTCCTTATGCCCATTTTGTCATTATGAGTCTGAGACAGTAAATCATTTACTTTTCTCATGTCATATTATCAGTCCTTTTTGGACCTCTTCTCATATTCTTGAAAAACTGACTCATACAGTTCCTTCCTTCTAATCTTGAGCAATGTTTGGATTTTTTTTGGCATCATTCAAAGGCTATTAGTTACTTAGTTATACTCTCTGAAGCATTTGGGTGGAAAGAACGTAAATCTATAGTTTTTGAAAATAGTCTTCTTAATATTGACCTCATCGATTACAGAGCATGGCTCCTACATCAGAAATGGATTGCATGTACTTCGATGGATTTTTCCTTAACCAATTCTGATCTCCCCTCCTTTATCATAGGCTAGGTTCCCGCCCATCATCTTTGTTCAATTGCATTCCCCCGCGTCCCGGCTATTCCAAGCTTAATTTTGATGGCTCTTTGTCATTGGTAGTCTAAATATGCCGATTCTTTTGGATAACTTTTATCAGCCAAGCATATTAGTTTGGTTCTACGTCAGCTTTTCTTACCGAAGCCTGGGGCCTTAGGAATGGCCACCTGCTGACTCAATTTTGACAAATTAAGAATCTTTATATTGAAGGCGATAATCAAGTGATGAGTCTTTCAAGGCCTCTACTCTTGTCCATAGATTATTCAAACCCTCGCTGATGATTGAAAACCTCTGCTCGCTCGATTTTCTTTTAATATGTTGCCCATGTGTTTCGAGAAGCCAATAAAGTAGCAAATAACCTCTCCAAAAATGTCACACTATTTCTGCTATCAAAGTTAACTTTGTTGCATGTGTTGATCCACTTTATTCTTCATCATCTTATTTTTCTTGATTCGTTAGGTTACTCCCTTGCAATAAGGGTGTGTCCTGAATTCTCTTTTGTGCCTTAAAAAAATATAGAAGTCTTAGCCATGGGTATGAATAAATAGTTTGTTCAATTGTTATTCACTCCCTCACATAAAATTAAAGTTATGTGTTAGGGCATGTTCTCTTCGGCATAACTGAACTGAACTGAACTGAATTGAACTGAACTGAACTGAACTGAAAATAAGTTGGGGAGAACAGACCCTTAATCTATTAGTATATAGTTTGTTATTAGTCGATACTAGTTGTGTTCACTAATTTCTAATAGTTTCAATATACTTCCCCTATTCTGAAATAAATGAAACGATTATCTCTTTTTATGTAAGAAATTTTTGAAAAAAGAGTCTCATTTATTTCAAAACGAAGGAAGTATATATATGGATTGCCTAGATGAGAAATGGAAAAGGAAAAAAATCCAATCATAAGTTGATATCCTCATTGTTTATATAATGGGAAATATAGGGGATTTTGGAATATATACAATAGTCATGCCCATGTGATAGATTATAATTAACTTTCTTATATTCTTATATTCTCATTTCACATTTAGTTGTTTTCAACTTTCTTTACAAAAGTGAAACAATTTGACTTACACGTCTGGCAACGCACAACTTAAACTATAAATGTCTTCAATTATTTATTAATAGAAATTATAAAACTTTATTAATATTTTAAAAGTTTATATATTGGGATAAATACGATAATATTCATTTTTATATAGAAGTATTAATTAGAAAATATGGTACCAATATTTCGTTAAGAAAGTTCTGTGAATATATAGTGATAAAGTCAAACAATTTGTTGTGGGAAAGGATGAAGTATATAAAAAGAGGGTACCACTATAATTTCGTATATGCAATATGAACACTATAATTTAAAGCTTTGGCCCATATCAACCATCTATACAAATATATTAAAAGGCGTTCCAATCAAAGGAACGGCCACGTGGCACTCCTCCGAAAACTTCTAATACACATGTTTATAATCTCAATCAAAAATATTAACAATGTGTAGTTACTAGGATTCGAACACATGACCTTTGAAATATAATGTGAGAGTTTAACCACTAATCCATTAACAATTTCAATGCTTAATGTTTGAAAGTAAAACATAATAAAGTCTTATAATTATATGTAATTATAAAAACATGTAGACAAGCTTTTTGATCTTTAACCTTTTTATTAAGTAATAACAATCTCTTACCTAAATTTCATTGAAATTGTTATTGTTATCTCCAATTCCTTAGAAGTTTTTTTTTATGAACAACTTATCATGCCATAACGTCCATTTTCCAATTTTGCACTAGACAGAATATTACGAAAAGCTAATATAATCAATTATGAAATTTATGAATAATAATATATTTGATAAGTGTAACTGACCGGGGCATCGCCCGGGCTAAAATACTAGTTTGACCATCAAAACATGCGACCAATTCTAAACGTTTGACCATCTATTATACCTAGGGGTGCTAATCGAGTCGAGCAGTTCGTAAGCAACTCGAGCTCGGCTAGGTCAACGCTCGATCAAAACTCGACTCGTGTTGGCTCGGCTCGAAACCTTAATGGGCACGAATCGAGCAGGGTCCTACTCGACTCGTTAAGCTCGCGAGCAGCTCGATAATTTTTTCTTATATATATTTTTCTAAGAATTTATTTTATTTAATATAAAAGTTTTTAAAATTTGAGAAATAAGGTTCAAGTTACCAAGCCCAATTAAAATTTACCTCATGGTCTATGACTCCATGATCATACTTCATAAACTAGTAACATGAGTTTAAAAGAAATAACAAATTAAAAAAAAAATGATTTTCGAGTAGTCGAATCGAGCTGATCGAGCTCGAGTAGAGTCGAGCTGCAACAAAAAATTAACGAGCACGAGTCGAGCAAGAGTTTCGCGAGCTTAACGAGTTTTCGAGTCGAGTCGAGCAGGGCCCTTCTCGAGATCGACTCGCTCGATTAGCACCCCTAATTATACCTAAATTCATTACGTCCTTCAACAAAAAAATTATTTACCTTTTTAGATACGATTAAACGTTTAAAATAGTATATCCTGGTGGAATTAAATCAACTAAGTGGGCCAATGTACGAAGTCACAATATATGTTGTTTTTATTAGACATTATTATTTGTCGCGCTAGCTAAATGTCACGTTATTTTTAAGAAAATAAATAGAGTTTTAGAGAGATAAAAATACGTATATACAATATTGGGATAAGATGAAATAGAATTTGCTTTATATGTACTAGAGATAGATTAGGTAAAGTAATTAAATTTTTTTTAAGGTAGGTAAAGCTGAACTCCCCTACAGTGAAAGGGGGAAATTGGAGATCCATCATATAAGGGGTGTGACTCTATCCCAGGAGGGTATAAGTCATGACCTGATGATGCTCTATTAACTTATTAAGTATAGTAAACTTATTAAACTTTTCATATATATATTTCAAAAAATTAAAATTCTTCCCTTTTTATTACAATTACAACATATTTTTTTCATGGACTCCCATGTAAACTTTGACCATTAATTTTGTTAATAACATATAAACAAAAAATATAAAAAGTTGCAACTTAAAAAACATGGATGAAGTAACTTTTTGTACCATTGAAAGAAGTTAAAAAATATTTTAAAACAATATCCTTTTGTTGATATATTTAGAAGTTTGTAAAATAAAATCAACAATTTCTCAAAGAGCCCTTAAATTATTTGAAATAATATAATTATTATGTATATTTTTTGGTCAACTAATATGGGATGAGTTTTGTATGGGGAGATGCATGTTGTTTTAGAATAAAACTAATATTGTGATTTTTTAGAATAATTACTCTAAGTTTTATCTTGTGCATTGCACAGGTACGAAAACTAGTACTTCATGTGTTCTTTTTCTATTGTAACAATGGATTTGGACACAATTTTAAAGAAGTGAAAAAGGTGGGTAGTTTAGAATAAAGGTACCCTTTAATTAACTAGATTAGGAGAGATAAATAAATAAATCCATAATAAAATAAAAGAAATTTTATGAGACAAATTGAGTAATTAAAGATGGTTTTTGTAAGATAAAGTAAGTGCAATATTGTCAACTAAAGTTTTTTTTCAACAAAAGTAAAATTGTTGCAATAGATGTGAAACTACCTAAAGTGGTAATTGTTGCAATTAATAAAGAGCTGAGGAAGTATATGTATATGAAATCAAATAAATTCACCTAGGAATTGACAATTGACGCCTCTTTTCAAAGTCAAGGGTCTTTATATTTAAGAAAACTAGATGGTATATGAATGAAAAATATTTGATACTACAAAATTATATGATCATTCCATAATTTTATATGTAGAGTAATTTCAAGGGTAATCTTCTAATAATATGGAAAGTAGTTGAAAACGCCAAACACAGTAAGTGTTAAACACTCCATTATATTATTTTTGGTTATTGTTGCTTTACATAATGATTTTTACGATTAATATTTTAAAAGTTAGAGTAATTTTATTTTTTTTATGGAAAAATTGATAGCAATAATCTCACCTTTTGCTCAAAATAGTCCAACCTTCCATTAATCTCAAAATTATCCCACCTTTGTACCTCAACTTCTCAAAATAGTCCTTAACTTGTTGATAACCAAGTTAATAGGTAAAAATTAAAACGTGTCTTTTTTCGATAGGTGTAGAATTTTAAATTATTAAAAAAAATTACTCCATCTCTTATCCTCCCCCCTTCCCCTCAACTGCCTCCCTCTATCTTCTCCCACCCCTACCACCAACGACACCCCTCCACCGCCATTTCTATCTCCTCGTCTTCCATCACCACTGCTACCACGCAAACACCAAGAAAACCCAAATTCCACAACATGACAATAAATAACAACACGATTGAATCCAATGGACCACGACACCACACATTCAAAGCTATTAATATTATACAAATAATAAGAGAAACTACAATTTCAATCAAAAAAACAAAATAATTAAATGGGTGAAAGATCGGTGAGAAACCAAAATTAGGTGAAGATCGCAACTTCACAGATCAAGGCTCCGTTTGGTAGGGCGTAAAATGTTTTCCTGGAAAACAATTTTCCTCTATTTTCAATTTTACATTGTTTGGTTTGCAAAGGAGTGTAAAACCATTTTCCCTATGAGTAAAATTGCTCTTCCAATGATGGAAAACAATTTTCGCTTCAAAATGAAGGGAAAACTGTTTTCCTTCATTTTTCTTATCTCTCCTATACATTCCTCCCTACCTCCTTACTTTCTTTTTCATTTTCTTTTTTTTTCATTTTTTTTTTCATCATTTTTCTTACATGGAACCAAACAACGAAAAACTAATTTTGGAATTGTGTTTTCCATTGTAAATTGTTTTCCATAAAAAACATTTTACACTGAAAATGTTTTACACCGTACCCAACCAAACGGAGCCCCAAAAATTAAAAAGTAGAGCCAAAAACCCCAAGGTTCGATTCATTTATGCAAAATCACACAAATTGTGAGCGAAAATTATGAGTGAGATCAGATTGATTAAAAAATTGAGATAGAGATTTATTTCATAAAAAAATTGAGTGGAAATGAAGAGGGAGAGATGTTATTGATTTTACTGGCTTGTTCACTTAGGAGAGAGAAAAGAGGAAAGTGAAGGAAGAAGGGAGGAGATGAAAGTGAAGCAGACTTGCGGTGGGTGGCTGCGCTCTTTGGTGGTAGGGTCATTGGTGGTGGGTGCGCTTCTTGGTGGTAGTTGGGTGATTTCACGCGGGGAGGGGTATTTCGGGTGGTAGAAATTAGGTGGGGGTGGGTAGTTGGCTGTGTTTAGGGATGGCAATCCAGTCCGAATCCAATCCTAGTCCGCTCCGCTCCATAGGAAAAATCCGAGTCGACTCAGACAAAAAAATAATCCGAATCCGACTCCATTTAAAAAGTCCGACTCCGATTCGGATGAGGGTTGGAGTCGGATCTCATAAAATAATCCGACATCGACTTTAAGTCAATTAATCCTTTTTTCTTATTTATGTTAATGCATTATTTATGTATAACCTGACTTCGACTTGCAGCCAATTGTATTATATAAGATTTTCCCATTGAAGAAATGATTGGTAAAAATAATAATAATATTTAGATTATATGTACTATATAAGATTTCCATATGATTATTAGAAAAAATTGTAATGATTAGATTATTGTATTATAGAAGACTTTTCTATTATAAAAAATGGGCGGAAAAATAAGTCGGATCGGATTCGGAGTCGGATGTTCGGATTTTAAGTCAGATCGGAGTCGGATTTTCGGAATCGGGTGTCGGAGTCGGACTCGGATTTAAAATCCGACTTCTTGTAGGGTCGGAGTCGGATTATGCATAATTCGGTCCAAGTCCGACCCGTTACCATCCCTAGCTGTGTTAAATGGGTGGAGCAGTGGGTGGGTTAATTGGGTGATGTACGTGGTGAGTCAAGTGGAAGAGAGAGAAAAAGGTTGATTAACCAGTTGAACAAGTCTTAGGTAAAAAAGTCCAATTTAAAAAAATGAGGGAAAGATTCACATGAATAATCCCAACTTTCACCCGTCTTCTCAAAATTATCCCAACTTTGGATTATTCCAAAATAACCCCAACTTCTGAGGGGACCTTCTCAAAGTAAAGCCAAACTATCGTTTCCCTTGTCTGCACTAATCCATTTTAGGTCTATATTATGTTGAAAATTAATACTACCTCTATATTTTTTTAGTTGCACCATTTGCTTTTTCACATTTGCCGAGACACTTTTTTGAACGTTAATATCTCTTATTGGGTATATGTAAAAATTATAAAAATTTGATATTTGGAATCCTCGCATTGAGACGAATCTAACAAGACCCAACTTGACTATATTTTTTGTTATATAATGGTGCGAGATAACTTAATAAAGTTGGTTGATGAATAGTGCCAAAAAGACAAATGGTGCAACTAAAAAAATACGGAGGTAGTAGTTCGGATTATTTTGAGAAGGTTGCCCCTAAAGTTGGGATTATTCAAAAATAATTCAAAGTTGGGATTATTTTAAGAAGACTGGTGAAAGTTGAGATTATTTATGTCAATTTTTCCATTGAGGTGTAAAAGTGGAATTATTTTGAGATTAATGAAAAGTTGGACTATTTTGAGCAGACCGGTAAAAGATGGGATTATTCTTATCAATTTTTCGTTTTTTATTACTTTTTACAATTATTTTAATCAAAATAATAAATCATTGTGAATTTTTTCCTTGAATAATGCAAAATGGGGTTTTAATTCCCGAAATATGTTGAAAGGGAAATTAATTCCCTGCGTACCGTCCACGTAGGACGGCACGCGAGAAATTTTTTTTTTTCTTTACTTAAGTAAAACCGCTACTTGAAGTAGCGGTTAACCTTTATAAACCGCTACTTCAAGTAGCGGTTATTAAAATAAAACCGCTACCCGAAGTAGCGGTTAATAAGGTGCTAACCGCTACTTCAAGTAGCGGTTTTGTTGTACCTGGAGGAATGGCGTTGACTGAAGTAAACCGCTACTTCAAGTAGCGGTTCATTAATAGAAACCGCTACTTGAAGTAGCGGTTTACTATAATCCCCAAATCAGACCTAAGTTTCCCAAATTTTCATATTCGATGATTGTTATCTTGTGATACAAGCACAACCCTTCATGGCATAGATCGGAGGTCGAAGAACAAGAATTATCCGCTCAGACATCGCCCTTACATAGCGCAGTGGGATGAGCGCGAGAGACGTGTTGTTCAGGGCACTCCGTTTACTGGTCGTACTCATGCCATTGAGGAGTATATGGTGTGGTATCGTCGCATCACGAGGTTACGCATGACGATCCATTGAGGCGACCTCCTTCTACACACTATCGGCTGCGTCCGTGCATGTAGTACCGGTAAGTGCCATGATTTGTAGTTATACTTTTATTTATTTATCCGACTATATAATATGTATTTTTCTTTCTATGCAGGCACATACTTTATCTGATGTTGCTCATAGGTGCAGCACTGTACTAGAGGCTGCTGAGTCATTGCCTCCAGATATGGGGCGCCAGTTGTTTGCACAGACATTGCAGACCATGAGGGGACTGTGTATTGATGCAGATTAGCCGAGCCGGACATGGCCACATCTTACGGGCGTGCCTACCTCTCGCTGTACATACTTCGACTTCTACACCTTCTATGTCTCGCTGCCCATACATCTACCACAAAGACCTTTGCTTTCGCCTCCGGGCCGTCGAGAGGACCTACCGACGCCGGTTCCGCCACCACTCCATCTTCTCTTCATGCCATTGCAGAGTCTAGTGAGACCACACCTAGTTCATCTAGACCTTCACAAAAGAAGAAGAGGGGGTCTTAGCACTTTCATTTGTTGTTTGTATAGTTCGTTAAAACTATGTTAAATATTAAACTTCGTTTGTGATTGACATATTTTCTTAATCTTACTTATTGGATAAATGTGAATGTGGATGAACTTGGTGTTTGGTGATTGATGTGTGCATAGACTTTGTATGGACTTGGATGGAATTTGGTGTTGAAATTGTAGGTTGGAAAGCTTTTTTTTATGTTTCGGCATTTGGGCCAAGTTATGGGAAGAACAATGAGAGGGTCCTTTTTTTCTTCATAAACCGCTATCTCAAGTAGCGGTTTACATATTATACAGTGTGAGTGTGGAGAAGTTGTTGACCACATAAACCGCTACTTCAAGTAGCGGTTTACATGCATAAACCGCTACTTCAAGTAGCGGTTTACATGCATAAACCGCTACTTGAAGTAGCGGTTTAATTTAAATAAACCGCTACTTCAAGTAGCGGTTTCACTCCGGGATAAAAAAAAAAAACATTTTTCGCGTGCCGTCCTACGTGGACGGTACGCAGGGAATTAATTTCCCTTTCAACATATTTCGGGAATTAAAACCCCATTTTGCATTATTCAAGGAAAAAATTCAAATCATTGTAGTAATTTTTTCAAAAATTGTAGTAATTTTTTCAAAAAGAAAATATATTAGTATAATATTTAACTTGTACTATGACAGGGGTCACAAGACAATTACTAAAAGTAGTCCATATCAATGTCAAAAAAAAAAGTAGTCCATAAATCATAATTCACCCCCTTTCCCAAAACGATAACCTATCACAATTCATGAGGCAGACATGACATCTCACATCTCACATCTCACATCTAACAATAGTATGCATTTCGGGTCATGCCACCTTGCCTGGAATATTATCATAAACATTATGATACCTTTCCTTATTATATAATTTCCGTTTTAAGTAATATTTTAAATAAAGGAAAGCCTTATTTTATTATTTAAGTACTTGAGCGGTATTTAACACTCTCCTTCTCCTTGATTTATGTATCATTTACAAAAGTTGTAAGCATTAAGAGACGGGGAATTATAATTTTATTACCTATCCTATTTATTATTGTCCATTGAGCGGAGCAATTTATTATTGTATATCAAACCGACGATATGTGTACTATGTTTCATTTACAAAAGTTGCAAGAATTAAGAGACGGAGGAATTACAATTTTATTACTTACCCTATTTATTATTGTCCATCGAGCGGAGCATTTTATTATTGTATATCAAATTGACGATGTGCGTCCTAAACTCCTATGTAATGAAGTATATATTTTACTCCCTCCATTTCATATAAATAGTTTCATTTTGACTTTTCACGCATGTCAATGTAAAACCTTAACTCTTGAAATTTAATATCTTTAGTTATGTATCACGAAAATTATAAAACACTGATGTTTTCAAAATACATATTGAGACGAATCAAATAAGATATCAAAGAATATATATTTCCAGCTTTCCACACGTATAAAGTACAAATGAGGATAAAAGTGGTCAATGTAAAGAGTATTAATATTCAAAATTAAACTATTCTTGTGAAACGTATGGTTGGGGCATAATTATAAGTGTCATAAGAATAAAGTGCCTTCTATAGTGGAATAGGAAATCAAATCCTTCATTTCATAAACTAATGAATTTATGCACGCGTATACACATATGACCACTAATCTTGAGCAAGTTCAATGAAAATTATAGTAATTTAGTTAACAGAATCAGGTACCCCATATATTGCTTGAATTGCCTCTATAAATTGATTGCAAACTTACTAATACCTCATTAACCAAGCTAAACTACCATATTAGTCAACTAAAATCCTACAAAACTCAAATCTAAACAATGCAGTACACTATGCCTCAAGCTCATCAACGCCATTCTCATATTCGCAATCCTAATCAACATCAATTTTATTATCCTCCACCTCCTCCTACTAATTACTATGCTCCTATTAACCAGGGTTATCCTTCAGCTTATTATCCTTCAGGAAGTAGTTCAAACTACAGTTATTACAATCCTTTCCCTGGGCACATATATAATTCTGGTGGTAATCGGTATGATGGACATGGCATACAGAGAAATGGAGATGTTAAAATTGGAAATGGAAATGATGTTAAACTCAGCAATGGAAACGGTAAGCGGAAAAATCGTAAGACCACCATTATTGGTGGATGTCATGGCAATCAAGGCGGCCATCAGGTATCTGGGGATATTATCTTAGGTGATATTCACTAGATGCTATCAATATAGAAAGTGTGAATTTTTTTTCTGTAAGGTAAAGAGTGTGATTCTTTTGTACGCCATTATTTCAAAGTGCGTCAGTGTATGTGATACTTGTTCTTTGAATTGAAATAATCATTTTGGTACCAATTTCCATCAAAAATTTTGGTTAAGAACAGCAAAAGCATAAATTTCGTTTGTATTTGTACAGAATTTCATTGATAATCATAATCATGAAACTCATTATTATTCCACGAAAAAACCGACTTCCATGGAAATGGAACTCACATATGGAGGTGAGGTTTAAGTAAGCTGACAAGGTCGTTAGGTAGTTGTTTGCTCAAATTATAAGCAGAACAAAATAAGATCAGATTATTATGAGATCCAACAAATTATAAGTTAAAAAAAGTTCCAATTTTTTTTTTTTTTTGAAAAGGAAAGAAACCTAGGTTAATCCCGGATGGTGGGAAAACCTAATTCATCCTTGCGGATGATGAAGGAGAGCCCAGGAGGGAGCTCCGAGGAGGAGAGCCAGAGTTGGTGGTGAGTTTTGCCCCAATTCGCAAGAAGGTCCGCCGCTTGGATAGCTTCCCGGAAGCAAAGTTGGACCACGCAGGATTCCAGTTTGTTGATATCTTGACCTGTATCGTAAATAATATTAGAAATATCCCAAGGGACCCGTCACTCTCTACTAATTGAATTAATGATCACTAAGTTGTCTCCTTCCACTTCAAGCTTTCTTATATTAAGGGAAAGAGCTGTCTTCAGACCAAAGTAAAGGCCCATTGCTTCCGCCATGAGGATGGAACAATTCAAGGGGAGGTTTTTAGCCCCGAGCTGGATTGGGTTGCCACTATGGAATCTGATTATAAACCCAAAAGAGCAGTGTTGTCCTTCTGATTTTGAACCATCGAAGTTTAACTTGTACCAGCCCTCTTTGGGCGGTGTCCACGCAACTTGGCAAGGATTGGGCTGGGTAGTCCGAGGGGTTTTGTTGCACATCATTCCTCCGCATATTTTTTCTTCACTGTTATTACTAATCCAAGCTTCATAGTAGCTTTTGACAATTATTGACGCATTTTGGACGTTAATCGATTCTTCATTGAAGCAGATCTTGTTGCGAAAAAACCAAATGAACCACCAACTTATCATGATTTTCTGAAGACCTTTCAAGGTACTATTTGCTCGGATCAAATTTAAGATTACAGTCATATCTTCTTGTAAAGTTATATCTTCCTGGATTTTCGGCCAGTTACAGAGTTGGGAGATGGACTTAAATAAATCTTTCGAGAATGGGCAATCTAGGAGAAGGTGGCGAGTTGTCTCTGTGTGGTGGTTACAAAAAACACAGGGAAGGGGGACAGCAACATGGCTTCGGAAGAGGCGTTCCTTTGTCGGGAGGCCATCATTACAAATTTTCCAAATGAAGTTGCTAACCTTGGGAGGCACATGGATCTTCCAAATCCACCTAAAGGAGCATTTTTGGATATTTTCTCGGCGTAATTCCTTGATAAGGAGTGCTGCAGATTTGGTAGTAAATTCCCCACTAGGATTGAGTCTCCAATACATTTTATCTGGGATTTCATTCGTTGGGATCGTGGTGTTGATAATTGCTTGGACTATTTGTCCCGGGAGACAATTATCTAGTGCTTGGATATTCCAAGTTTTGTTTGGCAGGAAGAAGTCTTCTACTTTTTGCTCGTGGTTGTTAGACGTCGGGGCTATATCTGTTAATGGGTAGGAGAAAAGCCAATTGTCTTTCCAAAAAAGGATAGTTTTTCCATTACCCACCTTCCATTGAAGTCCTTTGGTGAAAATTGGCCTTAATTTCATTAAGTTTTTCCACTGCCAAGAGGCTGTTTGGGAGGGATCATACTCAAATAGGGAGTTAGATTTTAAATATTTTTTCTTTACTAGTTGGACCCAAAGATTGTTCGGATCTACTAGGATTCGCCAAAGGAGCTTCATTTGCATTGCTTTGTTGTTGACATCCGCTTTCCGGAGTCTTAATCCACCTAAAAAAGTTTCAATAAATAACCAGAACAAAGTATTATGAGACCAGAAAATGAAACCACATAGCAAGCAACCATTATAGTCTGTAGATGAAGCTTTTAGAGTTAAACATGAAAACTTTGGTACAAAAGTAATAGACAGGGTTTAGATCTTCAAATGTCAAGGAAAACGTTTTGAGCAATTTCCATTTCGTGTAGACAGATGAAGATTCAGAACATTTTAGTCTCTACTGTATAACTTAACATAACAAGGTGCAACTATTTTTTTCTTTTTTCTTCGGTTCAACTCAAAATAAGAACCTGCTCTTGCATTTTGATGGTACAGCCAAAGTGTTCAAATTCTGTATTTTATCAACACTGAGACAGTGAACTGTAAAGTGACATAATCACAAGATCAACCCCTCAGTGAATACTTCTTCCCTTGAAAAGCCTGGAACTTTGACTCTTCTTTCTGAGGCTCTTCTTTCTTTTCTTTGGCGGGTTCCTGAAAATTCATGCAGCAGTTGTAATCAACAGATGTAAACAACTAGCTCAAGGGTAGTCCAATTCAGCAGGTTAAGCAGTAAAACCTAACAGTAGTCTAGAGTTTGCAGGAAGCAAAGTTAAGTGTACCTTTTGCGTCTCAGGAGTACGATTGGCGTTTGAACCAAAAAACAAGTTTTCCTTGTGATTGGCGACTCGTGCTTTGGGAACTAGACCCTGCAGCAGACTGCCCAGCCCTAGAGGCAGGAGAAGGCTGCTTATCTTTGGTTACTGAAGTAGAAACAGAAGGTGAAGGTTGTGCAGCCTTCCCATCCAAGCGTCTTCCAACACCAGTAAAGGGATTAAATTTGGGCTCTATTTCAACAGGAATCTCTTCAGCTGCAGCAATACCAACATACTTACAAATTTATGCATTTAACAAAGAGTACTAGTCTACCAAGTTATTATGGAGTTCCACATAGTTGACATAGTACAACTTATACCCCTCACGTCAATAAGACGCTTTTCTTTCCAAGAGGACGAGAAGGAAACACAATTTGCAGTTGCCCGAATTTACTTTGCCCAGACCCAAGAGACAACATCACACTCTCCCCCTGCGCACACCCACACCCACACCCACACCCAACTGATAAGCATCAAGTTTAGAAGTTCAGTACACTCTAATACTAGTTGACAAGTTTCTGCCCTCCTACCAAATATTTGGGATTTAAAGACCCGAGTAATTTAACATTATATCAACCAAGATGTCTCCAAGACTTTTCAGTCATCAATTGCCATTTTGAAAACACCAGATTTGTTTAATTGAAAGTGATGCAATGTGTGAAAATGAAAAGCTTTTAGAGCACGTATGCAAATTTTTAGTCTTCAATCCTACTATAAAATCTTCAAAGTAGGGAATAACAAAAAACAATCACAAAAATACTCGTTGTTTAGAGACTTATTGATTGACTAGAGACACTAATGTAAACTGAGGAAGGTAGCTAAAAACAACTTCAATGGTATCACTTCAGCTTTAAAATTCTCATGGAGTAGCTCCCACCATTGGCTAATTGTTTCACAAGCTAATATCTTTCTGATT
Organism: Beta corolliflora; assembly: GCA_947648045.1. Taxonomy (NCBI): domain Eukaryota; kingdom Viridiplantae; phylum Streptophyta; class Magnoliopsida; order Caryophyllales; family Amaranthaceae; genus Beta; species Beta corolliflora. The sequence continues at coordinate 72,883 of CANSZD010000525.1, read as the reverse complement.
AGATAGGAAAGTGATGAACTATTCTGATACCTAAATCAGAAAAAGGGGAGTACAGCAGCAATACCATGAACATACCTTCCCAATTTGTTAGATAAAGGTCGCAACAGGTATTGTCTTCATTTAAGAGAAGAATGAAAGGCCTTGTGCTTTTAATTTCAATTACTTTACACAGCAGTGTCATAGAGCTAAGATCCAACTTTGAAAGACAGAAGAATCCAACACTAAAAAAAGGTACCACACAACAAAATCAAGATTAAAGGCCTCCCACATTAATTCCAATTCAACTGAGATTTAAGTCAGCAACTCAACACACACGATATATGGAATGTGGCAGATACTCAGCAAGATATGATCAACGTATTCAAGGTACCCTTGTTAACGGCTATTATTCAAAAAGTTAGACATATAGCTTAAAGGAAAGAAAAGAAACACATATACAAGCATTCAACCAAATAAGCTCCTGTTCTACCAAATGTAAAGAGAAAGTGCACATGAAAGTGTTTATACAAACCTTGAGCTGGTGCCTTGCCAGAGCCAGATACGGCAGGTCTTTCAGGCTCTTTATAATCAAGAGGAGGGGCAAAATCGACCTCACAATCTGTCTCAATAATACTAATTGCATTAGACGGCTTTGTTTCTACAATGTCAATGTAGTACTTCTTGTTATTATACGCCACCATGATGCTATCTCCAGTAGTCAAGCAGGAATAGTTCCTCAAAGTGGTCTCCAAACTGCACAGATAAGGATACATACAGAATGGTCAGAAGAACATGAGAGCATCATCAATAAAAAGTGCAGAGGAAGGATATCTACATTCTACAATGATTTAGATGATCTTAATATGATGTGCAAGTAGTAGCCACTGCAGCACATCAATAGTCTGTATTCATGCAAATTAAAATAAGATTCAAGAAGTACATGATCCTATGAAGAGTTAACCTAGCTTCTATCTAACTTGCTCAATCTCAATCTGCCAATTGCTTTGCTTCTAACCTACTTAGCACTTACTCCAGCAAGATGACCATTGAAATCATGCAACATTTCACTAGCAAAGTAAATTCACTTTAAAAGTTTCCAGCAGTAAGAATCCGACACAGTCAGACTCATCAGCAACATCTTTCCTGTTGTTTAGCCACGCAACTTCGTACGCTCATGTCTTCACATGGCTCATGAGGCTAATGGAAGCAAGTGGATAAGGGTGATATTCCTAAATATGAGACTACACAAAACTGACAGCTACCTTGTTTTAACTTAAAATTAAATTTGCACACACTCACTGGTCCAAATTCAGATGACATGAGTATAAAATGGTACCATACTCCTATAGTTAATTGATAAAGAGCTATTGAAAAAATTGATCACGGAAGCATGGTCTAAAATCTAAACCACTAAGGATTTGTTCTTTTCACCTTTAATAGAAAGATTAAGTTTATAGAAGATCAGATATGTTTCAGTAAGTTAAATAAGTTTCAATAACTTCATATCAGGTCCAATAAGGGTTACCCAAGTTCAAAACTTCAAATCACAACTAAATTAAGTTCTAATAAGTCAAATGCAAGTAGATTGCAATAAATTCAAAAAAGTTTCAATAATCAAGTGAAAAGAACAAAGCGTGAATAAGATTTCACATCAGTTCCTATAAACCTATCTGACAAAGGGAAGAATGAGCATACATTGCCTTTGGATTAGAAATATCCAAGAAGTCTTGTGTGTGAGGTTGCAGTTTAACATATGTCCCCTTTGGCAGAGTCACATTCTTAACCCGAACAATATCTCCCTCTTGCAAAAGCATGTTTTCCATCATCTAAGACAAATTATTAATATACCAAAAAATCAGAAACAATATCCCTCGTGAAGACCTTAACAACGTAATGCACGAAACATAGAAAGCACTAGCATTAGCTAGCATAAAGCCAAACAAGATACATATGTGCATACCCAATATGGCATATAAATCATGCCTTCCTCTGCAATGAACTCAAGAACGCCACAATGGGAGATTCGGTTTGCAGCATCATTTTGCACCTCAAAAAGCATTGGGTAGTCAATATGAAGAGAAGCTGCACAACAAAGTTGCATATTACTACAGCAAAACAAACCACATGATGATTCAAAGTGCAGAGAATCTTGTCGGGGTAAACTAACCCAAACGGTCAAGGGCTGATGGAGGCATTATAACTGCGACAACATAACAGAGTCAATACTGAAACAAAGTAAGACATGAACTAAAATAGCAATCAAATAAGTGCCTTACTTTTATCACCACTCTCAATTTGTGGCTGAAACAGAAGCAATGAAACAGTTAGAAGTGCATACAACCCCACAAACAGAATAATGGCATACAGAAGCATGAACAAATTTGATGAGTGGAGAACATCATTGACGTTGTAGTTTAAAAGTGCAATCAAACACCAACAGATATCAAAGAGCCAATTCATTAGGATCAAGAAAGTAAGGTAACATCTACAACATACGAATGCAGATGCTACTTACACTTAAACTCTATTTCGCACAAAATTATTGAAGCATTTAAAATTTAAAGAGCATTGTTAATACCCAAAACAATAACAGCACTACAAAGACAACATGCATCTCTATTCTATAAGCCAACTCTTGAGGAGTTTGGTGTCCAAGTAAAAACGACTAAAATATCCTCATTCACATGATAATTAAATTAAATTGATTTAAAAAATGATGCAAACATTATTTAACCAATGGATTTCGCAACATATACATGTGATTATTTAATGTTTGCTAAATAAAATGATATCAAATTTTTCTTTAGAGGAACTTTTTGAGCAATTTTACTTACCAATTATTTGAGGTCATTAGATGCAATGATACAATTTTGCTTTCTATTTACTTTCAGACACATCGCGTGCATATAAGACTAGTAAGCCATTAAGCAGGCATTCTTTGCAAAATTCATAAACATAAAAATCTAAGTTTTCTGGTTAAAAATTATCACAACCTTTTCAATGAAGGATGCTGGGTAACATCGATATGATTGCTCAAACGAACCTCCATGGTATGGATAACCATTAAAAAACCGCAACAGCCATAGGAAATCAAACCGAAGTTAGAAAAATCAACTTCAACGTTTTGTATTCAATTCCACTTTGCAACCAAGTCATACAGCAACCAAAACCCCTCAAGTTGAGCAAGATGTAACAAAAGAAGCCATAAAAGTCCCAGCCGGTCAGTAAAAAATCCATTTTCATCCAGCTAAGCAGCAACCACATGAAGCTTAATCATGCAAAGAGCTAATAACAAGAAGGGTTAGTACAGCATGTTCATTAGTGCAAAAAACTCACAAATCATTCCTTTTGTCAACAAAATTCTATAAAAAATCAGCAAATTCAAATAATCAAAAGCCATAAATGTAAATTTAGCAACTGTGTCCACGCTAACGACAAATGCTACCAAAACCTAACTAATAACATAAGTTGGAAAAGGTGATGGTGCAAAATATACGAAGCAAGTTCATAAACACTATCAAAGGGGTTAAAGTTTGAGCTCTATAAGGCTCAAAATTCGTTCCTGGGGTAATAACTTGTGATCTTTGGATCCTAATTTTTGCCATCATAGTGGACAGAAATGGAGCATAGTTTGTGGTTTCCTCCCTCATTTTAAGTACAAACTTTCCATACTTCAAACAGCGTGGTTTATTTGTGCTGCTTGAGTTTTTCTTTTCAGCCTACACTCATCATGCTTTCGCCGAATCAAGACCAAAATCAAAGGTCAGATATTGAGGTCAAAAAATCAAATCAATCCAATTGAAACCTAAATTTGTCACCATTGATCGAAGTATGATTAAATTAACCCCCACATCCCATCCAAATATGAAATTTCTAACAAAAATTAGCAGTAGTACAATTCAACACCGATTAAAAACAACCTAAATACAGTAATATTACCCGAATTGAAGCTCAAAAATTGATACTAAAAAAACAAATTAGACCTAATCACATGAATTACTTACCATTTTTCCTACTAAGCTTTAGAATCAAATAACTCAACTTCCTCAAAAACCTGTAATTCAAACGAAAACAGGTTGAACAATATAAAAAACCACACAATTTAATCACTTCAACAAATTCAACAATGTGAAAAGCAATCACAACATTATTACATAAAAAAACGACAAAAATCACTGAAATTAGGTTATAGTAAATCATCGATCATGAACTACGAACGTAAAGTTGTAATTTTACAGAAAGATCGAGAAAAATATAGAAACATGATTAAATACATTGCTAATTATAATTAAACGAGTAAAAAAGAGAATTAGTAATTAAGAATCAGAGCAACAGCTATTACCTGAGTGATGAGAGAGAAAATGAGTGCGACGTAGAGATTCCCAAATTTAGGGAACAAGCAAGAGGATGAGAGAGAAAGAGAGAGTTAAAATTGCAATTGAAAGGAATCGACGATCGTCGTTTCGATAGATATGATAAATTCTGAATTTTCACGCTTCTTTTTTCCGGTTTTGTTTTTTCCTTTTGGGGCTTAAAGTCTTGTAATTCTTTCTAAGTTTTGACACAAATTTTAAAAGTTCTAATCTATTCAACTTATTTTCTGTTCAATAAGAAAAGAAGTTTAGATGAATTCAATTTAACAAAAATAAGATTTGATACACTCACAAAATACTGAAATAAGGTCTAACAAATTTAAATAAGGTTTAATAAGAACTATTAGGTCTAACAAGTTAAAAGAAGTTCAAATAAGTTTAGATAAGCCAAAATAAAAGTTGAAAAGAATATGGTATAATCTGTCATATATATAATTTCTAATCTACATACTTTTTCGGACGGTTACTTCAATATGTACATTATTTTTTAGTATTGTCATTAGAAAATTTTAAATAGTTAACTCACCCTTATAAGTCGATAACTTTACTACTAAGAAATGGATCATATAATATTCTAATCCCAACTCTTGTTGTTATACCATAAACCAAATTAAGTACTCCATTTACCATTATTTGTCAACATACAAGTTCATTCATCATACACCCGGATGTACCATGTGCATGGCATACCCAATACTAAGTTTTGCTTATTTGGAACTCTCATTTTTAGTAATTTTGCTCATTTTGATTATTTTAAATTAGCAATGAGCAAAAAAATAGCTTTGGGTGTACCATACTCACAGCACACCCGAAGATATGATAAAATTTGTAGTCATGATACAATTTATAAGGATATCATGATACAAACAACTTAGCTATACTTTTTTTTTCAATGTTAATGATACAAACAACTTCATCTCCCAAAACATAATTTTATTACTATCTGGAGATAGTCAATTTAAAATGTGCTAACACATAATAATACGATTATAATATGTTACTTTCTTTTTGCACGGCCTATGATATTTTTTTACTTAACTACTCATATAGCTCTGTTTCCTCCATTTTGTGATCAACTAGAAAATTGATTATTTGTTTCTTAGAAAACAAATTTAAAAATAACTTTTCCAACAAATTAGCATGTGATAAGAAAATATAATTGCTTATATAGAAATATTGGTCTAATTTCAATTTGTGGTAGTTATCATCTATTCATCATCTATTTTAGTCTATAGATAGTAATCAGCTTAGTTGGTAAACTCTCAGAGGTGTTATCCATAATCTAGAAGCAAATCATGCTTATCTCATTGTCCTTTATAACTCTTTAAGACCAGTATAAAGTTATTATGTGCATGGTACGGTACATGTAAATTTAACTTTATCTAGAATAACATAAAGGTTCAATCATAACATCCAAAAAAATAGAAACTTAAACTATTTATAGATGTCAACTAGGAATCTAGCATAATGAATAGCTCTTGAAACCCAATACTTGATATCAATTTTGTCTGCGTAGGTGCCTATTTTGAGAATATTGATGTGGAGTAGTATGAATCAACACTTTTGATCTTCAAAAGATTGATGTGGAGTTGTGGACTAGCACCTAACTTGTATAATGTGGGCACGTAACTACCAGCATCCGATTCTTTGGGCTATTTTCTACATGGACCATGGAGTAGCACCTCTTTGGGCCACTCTTATCATTGGGCCAGTCAAATTGGCATCTAGCAAGTATGAGTCACAACCTTATCGCGGAAAACTTTTTTTTTTTGGGTGCAAGAGAGAAACTTTATCACAGAAATTGAAATTTTTAATTCTCGTTTGATCGAGTAGTCCATGAAGAGAACCAATGCTTTACCACCCATTTACTAAATGCAGATAGCTATCTGAATGTATTGAGAATATTACACGACATTCAACTACCCACCGCTCAAATTTTTATAATATCTAATTGTATGTAAGCCTATTTCAAATCAATTATCAACCATTAATCCTCCAATTTCTTAATTAATCCTCCAGTTTCTCCAATTCGCCCAACTCCCCACAATTATCATGTAAGAAACATGCGTCCACAATATCATGAAAACATGTCTGAACCAAATATACAATATCCCCCCGATGCTCATATGTATTACCACCCTGCCTATTACTACTCGCCTCTTGTTGGACAAGGCAATCGTCCGATTAGGTCGAACTATTACCCCCGTCCATCTTATTATCCTGACGAAAATACAAGAAAGGAAAGTCTTGATTCATCTGGTATGCATCAACAACCTCCAACACCGGGTAACGAGTCTCAAACTGAAGTTCATGAAGATGAGGAACAACAAGAAAATATTCAAGATCAAGGAAAATCAGACAAGTTCAAGTGGAGCTCAGTACAAGACGTAGATTTATGCAAGAGTTGGTTAACAATTTCAACTGATGGTGTCACGGAAACTGACCAATCAATGAACAATTTTTGGGAAAAAATTGTTAATTACTACAATGAGTGGAGAAAGGAAGGTCCGTCTGTGACCATTAAGACGGCTTCTAATCATTGGTACAAAATGAGTGCCGATGTTTCCAAGTTTAATGGGTGCTATATACAAATTAAGGATAGCCACCCAAGCGGTCATAATGAGACACTTGTTATCAATTTGGCAAAGGACCTTTGGAGCGTAGTAACAAAAAGAGAAAGTTCCCATACACACATTCTTGGGAAATTCTTCGAGATCAACCAAAGTGGCAAGAGTTTGTAAACAAGGATGGTGGTTCATCAAAGAGAACAAAAGTTTCTGCTGCGGGTGCCTACACTTCGTCATCGTCAAATCCAGATGCAAGTGAGTCTAGTAGAAGTGTACAAATCATGGATGATCGACCACCAGGACAAAAGGCAGCAAAAGCAGCATCAAAAGGTAAGGGGAAGGTGAATAAGAAGAAAACTGATGAGGTCTCTGAGAAGTGGGAAAAGTTTCAAGATATACAAATGAAAAAGTTATCTTTATTCGAGGAGCGCATTCGACTTCAAGAGTTTGAGCTTCTTTGCAAGGATACCTCGAACATGGATGAAAGAACTTTGCAAAATCATATACAAGTTTGTGAATTTCTTAAGGCTAAGCATGGGCTATCGTAATTACTATGTTATTCTAATAAGAAGAAAACTAATGAGGCTTCTGAGAAGTGGGAAATGCTTCATATTATGTTGTTTTAATATTCATATGGATGTTTTAATTTTGTACTTCCTACTATTTAAATACCGGTAATCGTATTAATGTAATGTAATCATAGTAATGTATCAGAAATTTTAATATATAAAAGTACATTTCCTAAACTAGCCATTGGAAAGTAGCAATAATAAACTAGCCGTTGGAAAGTAACTTGACTAAACTAGCCGTTGGAAAGTACCAATGCAAAACTAGCCGTTAGAAAGTGTATGTTTGCAAATTCTTCTATATATTGAGTTCAATGTCATTTGAGAATCCTCACAACTCAAAATTCATATACTCTCACATCATCTAGGTAGTCTCTTCTATAAGCCTACAACATCCATTTATTAACCTCATCATATTATAAAAAAAATGTCTCAAAATTCTAGTTCATCAACCAACGTCGATTGGATGAAAGAGATGGATGAAGAATTTTGGGATGACACTGATGAAGAAATGGGAACGTATCTCCATGAACAACTGTCTCAAAATCCATCGAGAGATTGTGTTCCTCGTGATCGTGAAGGTGGTGCAGAACGTCTTTATTTAGACTATTTCGCACCCCAACCGGTTTATCCTGATAACATGTTCCGTCGACGGTTCCGTATGAGAAGGGAATTGTTCCTTCGTATAGTAGATGCTGTTGGAATCCAATCGAAATATTTCCAACAAAGATTTGATGCTGCAAAAAGAATGGGTTTGTCCCCATTACAAAAGTGCACCGCTGCTATTCGCATATTAGCATATGGAACTTCTGCTGATATTGTTGATGAATACATCAAAATAGGTGAGAGCACGACTATGGAATGTTTATTCAGATTTTGTCGTGCAGTTATTGATGCATTTGGAGGGGTGTACCTGAGAAGGCCTACTAATACTGATGTCCAACGATTGCTTCAGATGCACGAGGAGTATCATGGTTTTCCTGGCATGCTCGGAAGTCTTGATTGCATGCATTGGCCTTGGAAGAATTGCCCAACTGCATGGAAAGGGCAATACACCAGAGATGATTATGGTCATCCAACAATAATGCTTGAAGCAGTTGCCTCTGTAGATCTTTGGATTTGGCATGCGTATTTTGGTGTTGCAGGATCAAACAATGACCTTAATGTATTGAGTAGATCGAATTTGTTTCAAGAAAACGCTCCAGAGGTAGATTTCACTGTGAATGGTAGTCAATATACCATGGGATACTACCTTACAGATGGCATATATCCTGAGTGGGCTGCATTTGTCAAAAGTTTCCCACATCCCCAAGATCCCAAGCGTTTATGTTTCAAGCGAAGGCATGAAAGCGCAAGAAAATATGTCGAGCGAGCATTTGGAGTACTCCAAGCTCGTTTCGCGATAGTAAAAGGACCTGTGAGATGTTGGCATAAAAGTAAAATCCATGACATTATGGAAACTTGTATCATTTTGCATAATATGATTGTTGAAGACGAACGACACACATACTCGAGGAACTTTCAAGACAACGAATTTGTTCCACGAGTTGTTGGTGATATCCAACAAGGGCATGCTCCATACTTCCAAGCATATCTTGCAACAGATGCAACAATCCGAGACAGAAATATGCATCATCAGCTCAAGGCGGATTTGGTGGAGCACATTTGGACACGTTTTGGAAGCGAAGACCCAAATTGATCGTTGTCTAGCTAATTTTATTATTGAACTACTTATGTAATTTCGTTCAGTTCGTAACGTTTTTCAGGTTGCAACAATTATTATTATTATATAAAAAAATTATAATAATGTCTTTAAAAAAATATTTATGTCATATATTTTTTTAATTTTAATAGAATAAATTTGCCAAAAATACATCCCCACAATTTGATTTATTTAGCTTATGTAATATCATTTGGTTAATATAAAGTAAAGAGTTGAAAAATAATAAATGTTGATTGGCAAGTGGGACCCTTCAAGCTACATTGAGTGTTGCTTGCCATTGGAGAACATTATAGCTCAACAATGACATAGCTTGTAAGTATGACATGGCAAGGCAAGCAACATGGGGTTGTTGCTTGCCATTGGAGATGCTCTTAAGAACTTGAAAAAGTTACTCTCTCCATGTTAGGCTTTGGCACGATTATTAAGGAAATTGAAAATGTTGAGAGAAAATGGTGGGGTGTGGCCGTGAAACTGAACTTTATATAAGTAGAGAGACTCTTGCCAAAAAAAATGCATTTAGTACCTCGTGTATAGCAAATAGTTAGGGATGTTTAAAAGAGAAATATTTAGCAAGTAAATTAAATGGTAGGACTAATAAGTAATTTTATAGTGACAAATAATGTTGCGTGAGTTTTACCCATTCATGTAAAAAATAGCAGCAAGTTAAGCGAGAATATATGCTCATGATATACAATTAGATGAGCACTTTCATGGTCACAGGAACTATAAATCGAGTGGACAACTTTGGTCGCTTACATGTTGAAAGCTAAAATATACTTTAGGCTAATCCAATAATATATTACATAATAATACTTAAGGATATGGTCAAAATTTACGTATATATAAGTATATAACTCGTATAAGTGTCCAATGTCAGAGTGGACAACTAATTGCAGATTCAATATGATCTAACTTGGAAAAACAACTAACAAGATATGTTAAGTAAGATATTTTCAAGCCATTCACCAGTATTCACAAAAGCTTACATATGATCAACTAATGATGGTGGTAACTAGAATATTGGACATTGCATACACAGAACATATAATGTTAAACTCGTAGTCCTGTCGTAGATGCGTTAGATGTTAAACTTGGAGACGGAGATTTCAAGTTCATAAATCAGCACAGTCAGAATTTGGTGGAAGTTACAGCGGCAATGGAGGTGGCCTCCAAGTATCTGTGACGAGGTGGAGTACTATTGTTGTTGACGAATGGTGTACCGTGTACCATATCTTCCCTTTTGTCCGATATCTGAATCAAACTATTTGAGAAACGGTTCTCCGCTGAACATGTGAATAGAGGCCATTTTTGTAAATCCACTCCAATGCCTCCTCTCCATGTGCAATCATAAGTGAAATTTTTTCAACTTCATCGGTTTAAACCTAAACCCTGAGGTTTTCCAATTTCGAAATCCAAGCTGGTTCCGTGCTAACAAAACCCGAAAACACCTCAAACCTAAAGTTTCCCAATATGTAAAATTCAACCATTTTTGTGCTAAATAAATAATAAGTTAATGTGCAAATGTAACAGAATCTTAATAATTCTCAGAATTCTGTGTTTTCAGGGACAATGATCATAATCCTCTGTTTCCAAAATATTACAGTTTGTCATACGTCATAGTCCAGCATTTAACAAAAAAGGGCATTCTTTACCAATAACAAATACAACAAATTTTGGAGAATGTGGGCACAACAGGAAGCAATTCTTTTCGCCCCACAAAGGATATAAGTCCAAATTTATCCGCCTGCAAAGAAGCGCATATGCAGCAGCAATCAACTTGCGTTTATTCAACGAGAATCCGGAAAACTCAGCAAGTAGTGAGCATCTCTAGCCTCTAGGCAGTAAGATAGAAGAGCAAATGCAAACCACATAGTATCCCATATTCTCATATCATCTTTATTCTTAATCCCCGCAGGACATGCTCACAAATGTCGCGCTCCGAATCGACCTTTGATCCAATATTCACTCAAGTTATGCTAGCACAATTCACAACGATTGAGCAACTTCATGATCTTAGGAGGCCAAGTAAGCTGCGTACCATGAAAAATAACACATGCTAAATGCAACTCTTGCATAGTTGCTTGAGCATCCTTTGAGATAACATTGAGAAAAAAACGAGATGACTAGATAGTGCATTAACCATGAGTCCATGACATACTAAGACCTTGCCTGAAAATAAAATCACGTAGCCTATTAAAAGGAAATGAATTCATAACATTAATCAGGAGACTCATGCAAACTCCAAAACTCGCTTATGCAAGAAAGCAAGTTAACTTAAAACTGAGAGGTTGGGGCACGAAATTTGGCGTAGGGATTATCAGATACTCTTATCTAATTAAGTTTTGTTCAAAACACTATCACTTAATTCCATAATTCTTCTCAAGTTTCTCACACCTCCTTCGCAAACAATAAGACGCTATATGAAGAATGCGGGCAAAATAGCAAGCAATTCTGTCCGACGCAATAAAATATGATCCGAGATGATTCGTCAATGAAATCAAGCATATGCAGCACAGCAGCAGCAATCAATTTGCATTCATTCCGAGTGGATAACTAAAACTAGCAAGTAATGGGCATCTCTAAGCAATATGCAGCAGCAATCAACTTGCATTCATTCCGAGTGGATAACTAAAACTAGCAAATAATGGGCATCTCTAGGCAAAAAGATAAGAGTAAGAATACACCACAAAGTATCCCATATATCATATCATATTCTTAAACCCCAAAGAAGATGAGAAGATGCTACAAGACTATGGTCCAATGTGACTTTAATCCAATATTCACCCAAGTTATGCTAGCATAATGCACGACGAGTGAGCATCTTCATAATCTTAGTAGGCCAAGTAAGATGTGTACCACGAAAAATAACACATGCTAAATGCAACTCTTGGTATAGTTCAAACTTGAGTATAGTTCCAAGCTTGAACATCCTTTGAGATAACAGAAAGAAATAAAGAACGAGATGGCTAGATAGTGCATTAACCATGAGTGTACATACTAGGACCTTACCTGGAAAAAAAAGATCACATAGCCTATTAAAAGGAAATGAATTCGTAACATTAATCAAGAGAATTAACGACAATATCAAAGCTCGATTATGCAAGAAGGTAAATTAACTTAAAACTTAGAGGTTGGCAAAAGAAATTTGGCCAAGGGATGATCAGATACTCTTATCTAGTTAAGTTCTGTTCAAAACACTATCACTTAATTATAGAATTCTTCTCAAAAAGCTTCTCACACCTCCTTCGCAGGCAATAACACGTTATATGAAGAATGTGAAGAAAGCAGCAGGCAATTTTTGTCCGACACAAGAAAATATGATATAAGTTGATCCGTCAATGAAACCAACCATATGCAGCAGCAATCAACTTGCATTCATTCAAGGAGGATAAAAAAAAATTGGCAAGTAGTGGACATTTTTTTTTAAAGAAGTTCCAAAGGACACTATATTTCATTAATTAAAGTCATACGGCATCTACAATTGACAATTAACGATATTGAAAACAGATTGAACAAAATAAAACAAGAATTAACTGGTGAAGGGTTGAGAATCCAAATACATAGATATAACAATTCGGCATATTCTCGTTTTGTTGTCTCATACAACTTTTTGAGTGGATCCGTCGACGCTTCATAATTTTGTGAGGAAAAAAATTCTTGTGTTGATTTCGTAATCTGAATCCGATCAATAAACATCAATCGTAAGCGTGCATAACTGGAGATCCTATTAAACGCAAATAAAACCTTGTCTTTCGAAGGAGTTCGAAAAACCCTGTCTTTCGAATGAGATCGAAAAAACCTTGTCTTTCGAAGGAGAATTACCCTTTCTTTCGAGGGAGACATTATTATAACCTAAGAAACAAAAAAACTTTCAAAAAACAAAGATTTGGGGCTTTCCACCTGAGGTAGATCCGATGGAGCCTTCAAAATCGATGAACGGGGTTTAGGAGACAAGAGAGGAAGAGGAGGCTAGGGTTTAGGATTAGCAAGTAGTGGACATTTCTAGGCAAACAGATAAGAGCAAAAGTACACCACAAAGTATCCCATATATCATATATTCATATCATCATATTCTTAAACCCCACAGAGGATGAGAAGATGCTACAAGAATATGGTCCAATGTGACTTTAATGAGTTAATCCAATATTCACCAACTTATGCGAGCAAATATCATAACAAATTAGCATATTTTATCATCCTAGATTCCTAGTAGGCCAGCAAATTGGGCACCACATTAGCACTTAGGGTTACACAAAACGTGCACCGTGCTTTATTACTCCAGATGATCCTGTTCGCCAGTTTGCAGAATCCGATTATCCCATTCCGAACACCTCAAATCATGGCCATCGAACAGGACATTTAAGCACCCACCATGAGCCGATAAATATGACCTTGTCAAGTTACAAGACTGCATCTCAATGTATGACAGTTGACTCATGAATTGAATATATTATGATAACAACAAAACAAAAATATAACCTAGGTTCCAGGAATCACACATTTGCTTAACTAACAATCATCTCCAGCACAATTTCAGGGCATATAATTAGTGGTGCACACCAGACTTACCAGTCAATTACGGCAATCAACTATGACCTTTCAAAGCATCAAAAAGCACTAAGCCACACATCATATAGATCGTGTTATCACAAAATCTATATGCGCCAAATTTTGTGGAAATTGCACACAGCAAAAGTGTCATAAAGCGTAAACAAAACAACAAGGTCCTACACAAGATCTAAATGAATGGATATTGTACAATCCAAGTATTTCATAGTCTGTCAAAAGAAGAACCATTAGATCATAACAAAAAGATTGAGCCCAAAAAATGAATTAGAACACAGATATTGTGAACAAAAAAAGTCTAATAATGGTAATTAAAAAGGACATGACAGGAGGAAAAGAGCAAAGATCCCCGGAACTAATACATGCATTGATCCGAGGAAACTTTAGATTTCCCTCCCATCCTACAAAATGCAAGACTGTATTATACTGATTTCTTACACTTTGCATACTTCATGGAAATGGAAACTACTAAATTAAATGAAACGAAAAAACTCTAATTGAAAAAACAGACGATGACGACTCCGACGACGAACTAAGAGACCATTGATATGGCTGGCATTACTGGGGATGTAGGCCAACTGAAAATACTCTCAAGCACAGACATAAGACCACTGCTCATCCTCGGCATTAGCAACCTCAACAGCACTGCCATTGCAGCTGTCCTCAGCACCACAAAAGTATGGATGATGATATCCATTGACATTGTTGTTATTGTTGCTCTTGATGAAACCGCTAGTTAAAGCTGTGGGACCCGCCACAAGGTACGGCATGTTGCTGAAGGAGCAGGCCAGCCCGTTAGCGAGGGTGGCAGTTTCGTCCTCGTCGTGTTGGAGGCACTCCTCAGCTCGGTGCTTGAGAGTCTGGTACATAAGCTCGGGCTCGTGCTGCATCACCCGGAGGACATCCGCAGAGGAGGGACCAGGAACAGCCCGCGTCACTGCGAAACTGTATGGCCCGTCGCTCTGCAAGACCCGAACAACGCTCGGGCCTCCGAAAAGGTTGTGGAATCCCCCAAGTGCCTCCTCATAAGCCCCGCCTAAAAACATCCCCAGATAATACCCACCATCACCACCATCATTGCCATTCTCTCTCCTCAAATCATGTAAAGGCAAACTAGACTCACCTCCAATAAACTTATCAATCTTACCATCACTGTCACATGTTAAATCAGATAAAATCCCTCTAACCCCAGGTCTTTGATCAAGTTTATGAATTGGGGTTATTGGAAACAACTGCCCAATCCCCCAAAAGTCAGGAATTGATGTAAAAACTGACAAATTAACATGGTAAGATCTCACCGGATCACTCATACCAAGTGCATTCGACACCATTTCGCATAACCCATCAACCGCCGCGAGCTGCTCCATTCCTAAACATCCATCTTTGAACTGTTCAATGCAACGTTGCTTCAACTGATCAGCATACAGCAAGCAAGAATCAAAATCTCCCTTTTTAACCGAAGCAGATATACTATGCACATCTCCACGAGCCTCCTCTGGTAGTCCTTGAACCAAATAATCCAATTCTTCTGGCGACATAGCCGGAGGAGCAGCCGAAGCAGTGGAAGAAACCGTCTCAAAGAGCAAAATTGAGTGATGCGAAACAATTGCCCTGCCACTCTCACTGCATATAACAGGATGTTTCATCCCTTTCCTATCACAAACAACTTGAACAGCTCTAACAACAGCAGAAGCATACTCCTCCAATGTATAACCCACTGAGACATCAGACTCAGTCGATTTCGACCCATCATAATCAATCCCAAGACCGCCACCGATGTCGATCACCCGCATACAAGCACCAAGGCGGGCTAATTCACAATAAACCTGAGCACCCTCAGAAACACCATCAGCTAAAAGAGTAGTTGAAGGGATTTGAGACCCAATGTGAAAATGCAGGAGTTGGAGACAATCCAACATCCCAACTGAATCAAGTTTCCTAACAACCCTAAGAATTTGGACTGTAGTTAACCCAAACTTCCCTTTCTCACCCGAAGTCGACCCAAAATGACCCGAATGCTTCGTCCTCAGCTTTGCCCTGACCCCAATTACAGGCCTAACACGAAGCGCTCGACTCAATTCAATCACCAAATCAACTTCTTCCTCTTGTTCAAGCACAATGACAGTATTGATAGCAAGTTTCCTAGCAATAATCGCAAGAGAAATATACTCAGCATCTTTGAAACCATTACATACCAGGAAAGCATCAGGATGACCCTTACAAAGCGAACTCATAGCAAGTAAAAGCTCCGGTTTCGACCCAGCTTCAAGCCCGAATCTAAAACCAGACCCGAATTTCACAATATCCTCAACAATAAACCTATCTTGATTACACTTCACAGGGTACACTCCCTGGTAATGACACCCATACCCATGAGACTGAACAGCAAAATCAAACGCTGATTGAAGCGATTCGAGACGGTGTTTAAGAATATCCGGAAACCGCACAATTAGAGGCAGTTGAAGCCCTAACCCACCATTTGATTTCGGGTCAGATACTTTCTTAACAACCTTTAACAAATCAATCTCTTGATGTGGCAACGACGCTTCGCCAAATGGCCTGATGGTTAAGTTTCCATTGTTATTAACTTTAAAATAAGGCGGCCCCCACCGGTCGATACGGTAGAGGGTAGCAGAATGGTCTGATGACCACTCTGTGGATGTTTTCGTAGTCGGAGTAATCATATGACCTGGCAGGGGAAGAGAGAGATTATCGACGGTGGAAAAAGCGGCGAAACCAGGAGGACAACCGCCGGAAACAATGGCGGTAGTAGCAGAGGCGTCGACAAAACACGCCGCCGGCATCTTCTATCTTCCCCTTCCGATCTGTTTTCTCTCTCCTAAAAAAAACTAATAAAAAAAATGGGGTTAATTTTCTCAGGAGGAGGTTTGTTTTGAGGAGGAGAAAAAATGAATAAAAGAGGAATCTTTATTTCTTTTTTTTATTTACCACAAAGGGTGAAATAAAATGGGGGTTTTAAAACCCGCCGAGGCCGGAGCCCCGGCTACCCCCTCAAATTAAGCAAATGAAGAAAGAATCAACGGTGGAAATCAACCGAGGGTTTAAATCAGACGGTTGTGATTTTCCCACGTCGAATTCAGGAGAAATATGATTGAATTTCAATAAGAAAATAAAAAGGGTTGAATGTGAATTATACAGATCTAAATGTAAGGGAAATTAAGCATGCAGATCTGGGTTTTGTTTTTTTTTTTCTGGGTTGTTTTGATGAAGATAAAAGAGGAGAGAGAAAATGAATAACGGCTAGGGTTTTTTAATATAGCCGTTAAAATAGTTGCAGAAGAAATATGAAGAAGAAGATGAAGGTGATGATGAAGATGGAGGAGTTGGCGAGAATTGCATGAAGGGTTGAAGGTTGCTTTTATAGGGTAGGAGGAAAGGGTAAAATGGTAAAGATTATTCTTTTTGTAACATCACTTTTTTGTTTATTCTTTTTATTTTGATTTTGTTTCTTTTTACAGCGGTTAAATTTTACGAGTTAAGTTAAACAAGGAGTTTTGGTTTGCAAAACACAGGTGTTAAAAAGGTCAAAAATGAATGGAGTAGTAGTTTACGCTTTTTTGTTTTTAAAGGGGAAAGAGTAATTTACGTGAATTTTTTAACTGTTTTTAGTGTACTTTCTCCGAGCTTTTAGCTCTACCATTTCTAACTTTTTTCATTGCATATGGTTTTTTTTATTAGGAAAAAGAATTATATACTTGGGTTAAAATTTCTACGTGGTGAAAACCTTTCCTTCAATGATTAAGGAAATATATTCATCAAGCCAAAACAAAGGAGAGATAGAATTTGGTAATTCTAAGATAACCAAATTATATGATAATTTAACCTTTTTTTCTTTATGAGAAGATAATATAACTTGATTTATCTATATTACTATTATACTCTCTTTATTTTTTTATTATTGGGTGGGCTTTGTTAGAATCATTGCAATATCTCACTATATATTATCATGTGGGATCTCTTTTTTTTAGGGGATCTGGGATCTTGTTTGATATGTAAATTTAAGCTATTAACTCTTTATAATATTGTTAAGTCCTGTATAAGACCATCTTACCATCCCTATCGCTATTTGCCGCCCGTATTTACTAAAAAATCGCTCGTATTTTTTCCTTTAAATGCCCCCCATATCCCTCCCCTTTCACCCCACTCTTACTCTCTCACCTCTCATCCAACCTCACCCCCACTCCTACTTTCTCACCCCTTTCTCAACTCCTGCACTACCACCACCAGACCACCACCACCGGCGGCACTACCAACACCGGAGTCACACTCGAGCATCACCATCGGCGGATCACCTCCACCGGTGGACCACCACCACCGGAACCACACTTGCGCACCACCACCACCACAGCGGACAATCACCACTACCGGAGCACTACATCACTGTCACGGACCACCACTGTCACAGCACCACCGGAGCACCACAACGTCCGGCGAAGAACCGTCAACGCCGCTAGCATTACCGGAACGGAATGTGGTTAGTTTTTTAAAAAAAATATTCTGCCACCAACGCACGGTAACAATTTTTTTTCGTTTCCTCCACCGAGGAAACGAAAATCCACTTCGTTACCACAATCACTTTATTCCTCAAAGGGTCACTATATAAGTTAAAGGACTCACTTTTAGATAATGGGTCACCCCGTGGCTTAAAAAGTCACTTATACTATAAGTGACCCCTTTAAGATAGTAAGTTAACCACGTCTTACCATAAACCATGGTAAGACGAACTTGTATGAGACTTATGGTCATAATAATTATTAATACACAACTGTTATTTTTTTAAAAAATAACTTACATATTACGTCATAGAATAGATGTTCAATTTAGAATAATTAAACATGTATAATGATCACAATAAGATAAAAATAGAATTCTAGAGATATAATACAAGATTTATAACTGTATTGTTATAAGAAATATATTAACAATATTATAAATTAGATTAAGGAAATTTCCTAAGGTAACCCTCAAATTGACATAATTCTCAAAATACCCCTCTCGTTTTGGAATTCCCTCATATACTCCTAAGGCCCTAAGGTTTGACACATTGCTCAAATTACCTTTATTAAACAAATATTCAAGTACATTAATTTCATGATATTCAAGTATATTTTGATAATTATGTCGAATTTTAAGGATACATTAGGAAATTTTCCATTGGATTATAACATGCATAGTCATGAGTTTCTAAATTGCCCGATATAATATTGATTACATATGAATAGTACTTCCTCCGTGTAATACATACCATCATTCCAAGTTATAAGTGGACAATTTTAATACATAAATATCTTTCACCTTTCTCTTTAGGAAAATTAATGAATTTTTATCAAATCTAAAAAATGGTTTCAAGAAACATACGAAAGTCGCTCCATACATCATATATTTGCATTTTCAAGGTCAAAGAAATGAACATACAAAATTAACTAGATAACCCAACCTGGATTAAAAACAACTATTCCGTTTGTTTGAGGAAGTTCTCCTTGATTGTTTTCTCCAATTAATTTTTGACCAAATATATTTTAATTATGAATTAGTCAAAATTATGTAAAAGTAGTATTTTCAAAATACATATCGAACTAAATCTAACAATATCGTTAGATAATATTTTTCAATATATATAATTGTATAATATGGTCAAAATTTTCATAATTTGATCATGTAAACATTAAGAAGAACTCATGAAATAGTGGGAGTAGAGACTGAACTCAAAAACTCATTCATTGGATAAAAAAGGGATGGGGTGGAACTGGTGCAAAGTGAAGCCTGAACTAGTTGGAGTCGCGATATTCCCATACCCGGGATGGGCAGGTAGTTGCCCATATCAGGGGTAAAATGGTAATTTCGTCCATTTAATATAACTGATCCCTCTTTTGAATCCATTTCTCAATTCCTGTGCAGCGCTTTTTCATTTCTCACTTCCTCCTCCATCCTCTCACTAAACAAGGTAATAAACCTAAATTCTATTTGAGCGAATTACGAAAATGTAATTCATAGAAAATTAATGATTGTAAATGTTTGGATTTTGTAACAATGAACAATGTACATTTTCAGGAGCCTTGTGAATTGCGGTTTGCATAGAGGTAATTGAAGAAAGCTGGGATTTTGCGGTATGCGTAGGAGGTAATTGAAGAAAGTTGGAATTTTGAAGGTTTGATCTGTTAAAATTTGGATTTTATTGTCGTTGTTTTCAATTAATTATAAAAGTTAGGTATAGATATGTGTAGAAAATATAAAATTGGGCATTAGGGGATTGAGAATCGCCCCATTGAGGTAAAAACATGTATTTTTGGCTTGGAATTTGGTAGTTTGTTTGTGGGTATATCGTTTGTTGGTGGTGAATTATGGGACTTGCAATTTTGTTTCCATGTCTACAATAATTTTTTTTGTTAGGTAAGAAGTTCATTAAAGCTGAAAAATTAAGATGTAATTTTAAGCGGAAAAATCAATACAAAGTTTGTAAGGACCATTTTGAAAAGGAAAAAAAAAACAACCAATTGTAGAGCTCTCCTCCTCCTCCTCTGTCCTTTGTTGTTTTGGAAATCGCATCAGGTATGTTGCTGAATTGAAGCAAATAAATTTGTATTTAATGAATTGGTGAAATTCAGTTCCAGACATTGAATTTGTCAGAATTTGATTTAATAAAAATGAGGAATTTCAGGTGATTAAGCGGTAGTTTCCCGAGTTGGCAGATTGTGTTGGAAGATCCATAGAAAATTTCGAACTTCCAATTTGGGCTGGTATGTAAGTGCTTGGAATTGTTTTGATTTATAGAAATAAAAAAGTTTACTGTGTAAGAAATTCGTATAATAATATTGATTTACTAGAGTTGGAGTTGGAAATTAGTTTTGTAAGTTGGATTGAATCGTATGAAGTTTGAATTGGGTCTTGAAAATTTAGAAACTGTTAGGAATTTTGCGAATAGTAGATTTGTTATAGATGTAAAATAGTAGTAATAGGTGGTTTCATAAAATAAATGTCGCAAGGGTTATGTATGAAAAGTGTTTTTTTTTGTATAGTGTTGTTGTGTGGTTGCAAGATTTATAGGGTCATTTGAAATTTTCCTCATTTTATGAGTTAGAATGAAACGTGAATTGACAATTTGAACTACAGTGTAGTAGAGCAGTGATACGGAACAGTTGAGTGAATGTGATCCTCTGTTGGTTAGGGTGACTTGAATAATGCTCGTGGAAGTAAGAGGAGGAAGTATATGAATCGTGTGGCAGAGAAGGTAATAGGTCTATCTAGACTTAATTTGATCCTTTTGTGCAGAGTTAGAATAATCCCTTAATTGTGTTTATTGTTTGTGTATTGTGGGAAGCAAACTAAAAACAAGAGATTTACATAAACCCGAGATATGTGAGTTGTTATTTTTACTTGTTGCATAGATATGTAGTAATAAATGTTATCAATTTAAGATGTATTTATTGGTTATGTGTGTCTTATGTAAATGAACACGGTAGGGGGTGCACTGAGGGCACGGGGTGAGGTTTGTAAAACCCAACTAGAAATGTGCAAAGGTGCGCACCCTGATGTAAATTGTGGGGTTGAGACTTTAGGGAGAGTTGATGGTTTTGATGCAATGAAAGGGCACTGGGTTAGGGAGATGGGTTTCGATGGGCTTCTAGAGTTGAAGCGTAAAAGATTGCCCCGATCCTTTTGTTATTGGTTGATGACGTTGTTGGAGGCAGCTCCACTGGGTTTTAATACATTTGGTGCTTAGCAGCAATTGATGCACACCCTACATCTGTGTGTTATATGTATGTGCAGTCTATTGTCCTTGGACAGGTCGGGGATTGCAGCGGTTGGACAGCGGCTAACTGGGGTTATCAGATGTTGTGCTGAAGATTTCAGTGGTGTTCGTGTTGAAAGATTTTTTTGTGGTAAACATAATTTGGGCATAACAGTTATAGTTATAATTATAGTTGAGTTTTGGTTTAATAGTTAGAGGTGTGTTGTATGTTAGGTGTTTGTTCCAATGTATGAAAAAAGTAGTTGGTGGTGTGTTGCCTTCAGTGTGACCACGGAGGAAGTATGGGTGATTGACTCAGACTCGACGACATTGGGAGACCACGAAGATGCAATTGATAAACTAGTAAATTTGATTAGTGTTAAACCTGAATATAATATGGCAAGAAAAGGATAATAGTACAATCTAATTTGTGGTATATTGTGGTAGGCACTTGTGTTGATATATTCCTTAGTGCGTTGGATGTTGGTTGGGTTACTGACTAAGCGGTGGCCTCGGAAGGCATTGGCGATGGTTAGAAAGATGGATGGGTAATTATTTTAATAAATTTTCATTGTTCAATATTAGCAGCTGTTTTTGGTGGATTAATGGCCATTGTTTTTTTTTTAATTGTTGTTTTTGTGGTGAAGGCAATGTTCAGGCATCCACATGCTGCTAGCTATAAAGAGCTCGGCTGAAGTTCAAGTATTCTTTGGTTAGTCAGTTGGTATTATTTGTCCGAACTTTGTTGTGGGTGTTATTGACTTGTAATTGTGTGAGAAATGCAATTGTTTTGAAGCCGGGGCAACATTACGGAGGAGAGGAGCTTGACAAAAGTAATTAAAGACACGCTTGACAAAAGTAATAAAAAAATGTACGTAATTTGGTTAACGGTAGTTATTATTGTTAGTTTTTGCGTATATCTACCACATTGAAGAAATGGTATTTTTTTGTGTGGTGTATAAGTAAGTTGTATAAATTTAGGTAAATAAATTTTTTTGGGCTGTATTCCTAGCAAGTGAAGGCCCAGTAAGTGAGATGAATGCCATTTTGTGTTTGGCCAGTTGGGCTTGTAAGAAATGAGTATTGGGCACTTGACCTTTTATTAAATAAGTATTGGCCAGTTGGGCTTGTAAGAAATAGGTGGCATACGGGGCAGCCTTGTAAAAAATGTGAATGTGATTTTGGGCCAAAACTTATTATGGTTGTGTATCTTTGTTGGGCAAAATTAGGCAATTAATTAGGCAATATTAGCCTTGTATTTTTGTTGGGCAAAACTTAATTTACACCTTGTTTACACCATGATAAGTACACTTATGATTTACACCTACACTTTGTAGCAGGTAAACACTTCATATTACACTTACGCTACGCTTCATAAATCACATAGCTATAAAGTGTAATCAAATAGAGAAAGTAAATTACTAAATTAGAGAAAATCGTCAAAGTGTACTCAAATAGAGAAAGGAAATTACTAAATTACTAAATTACTAAATTACTCAAGTAGTAAATTACTAAATTAGAGAATATCGTAAAATATGACTACAATCATTATTAAAGTAGAGAGAAAATAGTTACCAAATTCATTAATATTGGTAGATTACTTGAATGATCATACATGAGTATCAGTTTCATTAATGTCATTGGAGGTTCATACGACACGTAACGGTTTCTTCCGATGAGCAATAAAGTTTGAATCATTGCATTAACGTTTCAAAATAAGTAAGAACATAATATGATTGACTGATGTTCTGATATGATTCAATCAATGATGGACATAATTTCACCCACCTTTGATATGAATTATGATATGAATTGTATGCTTGTTAAATGATTTAAAAGTGAACGTATACTCTTATATGATCGGGATAAAAAAAGTCCTTCCGGAACATAGTATCAAACCATATAAAATCAAAGGATCGCAACATAGTATGATCATAAAATTCGGATAAGGACTTTAATAACAATGGTTATAACAAACTATTACATGTATTGTTTATTACATATTAATTAGATTACTATTAAATTGCATTTCCTTTTCACGGCTTAACTGAGTAAAATGAATCCTTATTTCTTTGAATGGCTTATTTAATTACTTAAGTAATAACATATTAGTTCCTTTGACGACTTATTACTTGAATAATCATATTAGTCCTTTGACGGCTTATAGTTGAATAATCATATTATTCCTTTCACGACTTATTATTGTAATAAAGTAATGTTATTTCTTCGACTTAGGTCTTTTTATAACAATTGGAGTAATGTACTAATCGGATAATGTTTCATTTACTCATTTAATTATAGTTACGTACTAATCATATTAGTCCTGATTAAGTTAAATAATATGATTGAGTTATGTTCTAATATGATTTACTCAATATTGGACATAAATTAACCCCTCTCTGATATGAATTTACTTAAAGGGTTACTAGTAATAACATAATAGTAATAAAATATATTACACACTCTTAAATATATTTGTTATCACATTATAATTAGATTACAATGACAAATTCTTAGCTTCATATGAGTTTAATATAAGTTGAAGCTTAATAGCTACCTTCGCAACTATGTGAAACACTTCTTAGCAACTAATTGTTACTTATTACATACTAATTATTACTTATTAGCTACTAATTTTAACTTATTACCTACTAATCGTTACTTTTTAGCTTCATATGAGTTTAATATGAGTTGAAATACCCAAATGATTCCATTACTAAAAATTAGGTTCATTTCGATGGAGTCTTTTCACTTGTGATATGATTTTACATAGTTTCGATATGATTAAACGTAGTTCAGATATGATTCCGAAGGCTTCAGATATGATTCATTGTTCATGGTGTAACTTGCAAAATGCAATTTGAGTGTTTCTCACAGTAATATGATTTTTCTTTTATATGATATGAATTTTCATGTTATGTGATATGATTTGTCATGTATATGATATGATTTCATGCACACATGATACTAACCATTACTAAAC
This sequence comes from Beta corolliflora, assembly GCA_947648045.1. NCBI lineage: Eukaryota > Viridiplantae > Streptophyta > Magnoliopsida > Caryophyllales > Amaranthaceae > Beta > Beta corolliflora. The sequence goes on along the minus strand of CANSZD010000525.1, from coordinate 48,376 downwards.
ATTTCGCTACTTACTAAACATTAGGAGAATTACTAAACACTATTACGATCATTCATTAGTAGGTATATAATGTTTCAAAATAAGTAAGAATATAATATGATTAATAGATGTTCTGATATGATTCAATCAATGATGGACATAATTTCACCCCACTCTGATATGGATTATGATATGAATTGTATGCTTGTTAACTGATTCAAAAGTGAACATATACTCTTATATGATCGGGATAAAAAAGGTCCTTCCGGAACATAGAATCGGACCATATAAAATCAAAGGTTCGTAAAATCGTAGAATCATAAAATTTGGATAGGGACTTTAATAACAATGGTTTTAACAAACTATTACATGTATTGTTTATTACATATTAATTAGATTACTATTAAATTGCATTTCCTTTTCACGGCTTAACTAAGTAAAATGAATCCTTATTTTTTTGAACGGCTTATTTAATTACTTAAGTAATAACATATTAGTCCCTTTGACGACTATAAAACTATTATGCGGAAACTTATAATAAACGGATGAACAACTAATATGATGTATGAAATGTTTGATGTGATTGAAATCACATATGATGTGAATAAGCCACATTAATTATGATATGATTGGTCTACCATATTATATCAAACCAAATTCACAATTAACTATAATTACTTAGTTGAAGCTTGGGATACATAATATATTTCATGTAGTAATTGCTTTATGACTGATATCATATGTTTACTTTTTGACAACACATGGGTTGATTTAACAATAACATGGGTTTCAAACACACAAATAGGGGTTGATTGAACAATAACATGGGTTTCAAATACACAAACATGGGTTTCAAATACACAAGCTTGCATTACTTCAGGTTTTAAATTATGGATATATAACATATATAAAACTATTTATTTGGAACTAGTACAATCTCAAATAAACTATTTTTTTTAATTAACATGAAATTAATAACTTATCTATGATTCAATCTTCGATATGATTTATGTTCCGGTTGATATGATTTTCTCACAACTTGATATGAATTTCGTTCCGTTGATATGATTTTCTCACAACTTGATATGATTACCTCAACATATGATATCAAACCAAATTCACGATTAACTATTAGTTGAAGCCAAAAATTAATTGGGATACATAATATATTTCATATCGGAACGAACCATACAATTAATTGGACTAATTTTATTAATAATATCCTAAACATCGATACTATTAATCGGTCGAACACTCTTACTCTTAATCTCATAACTGCTTCATTCGAATACCATAGTCATGTCTTTCACGACTTAACATACCAACTCCTTATTCCTTTCACGGCTTATTATTGGAGTAAAGTGAAGAAAGTAATGTAAATATTTACGTATGCGATTATTTATAAAATTATGGTATGCGATTATTTATAAATTACGTATACGATAACTTATATTTATTTATACTTCTGTAATAGATGCGTTGATTTATCTTATAAAAAATGTTTCAAGATATATTCAGTGTTTCATATATTATATGGTTGTTTCACATCATATGTGAGTTCAATCAAATCATAGATTTCACATCATATGTGAGTTGAATCTAATCATAAATTTCACAAATTTAGTACATAATCCAAGTTACCACATAATCCATCTCCGATTTACTACATAACCTGATTTAAACAACTTAGCATAGTATTAAAACATCTTACTACATAATGTATACAAATATATTAAAAGGCGTTCCTATCAAAGGAACTTTAAAAATATTAACAATGTGTAGGTTACTAGGATTCGAACACATGACCTTTAAATGAAATGTGAGAGTTTAACCACTAATCCACTATAATTTTAATGCTTAATGTTTCAAAGATAAAACATAATAAGAGTGTTAGAGATCAAAAATGTTGTCTATGTCTTTATAACTCGAGAGTTAAACCACTAATACACTAAAATTTTAATGCTTAATGTTTCAAAGCAAAACATAACAAAGTTCTCAATACCATTAAAATTGTTATTTGTTATTTATAACCCAATTCCTTTCGCTTTCTTTTTAAACAACTTATCATGTCATAACGTCCATCTTCTCATTTCGCACTAGACCGAATATTACAAAAACTAGACTGAATATTACAAAAACGTCCATCAACTATGAACTCTAATACAATTCGTGAAACATATGATACAGTTCATACATTGTAGGATTTGATTCAACGTATTTAAGATATGATATGGTAATAAAAAAACTTATCAAAATTGACACACATTACTATTTTATACTACTAAACTTCAATTGATAATAAGTACACTAAGTTATACTAGTTATTTTTATTTTAATTTACACCTTGTTTACAACACTTATGATTTACACCTACACTTTGTAGCAGGTAAACACTTCAGATTAAACTTATGCTACGATTCATAAATCACATAGCTATAAAGTGTAATCAAATAGAGAAAATAAATTACTAAATTAGAGAAAACCGTCAAAGTGTACTCAAATAGAGAAAGGAAATTACTAAATTACATAATAGTAAATTACTAAATTAGAGAATATCGTAAAATATGACTACATTAATTACTAAAATAGAGAAAAAAAAGGTTAGCAAATTCTTTTAATATTGGTAGATTACTTGAAAGATCATACATGAGTATCGGTTTCATTAATGTCATAGGAGGTTCATATGACACGTAACGGTTTCTTCCGATGGGCAATAAAGTTTGAATCATTACATTAATTCACCCCCCACTAAATTAGTTCCTTCACAATATATTACTTCATCATTATGACTCATTTCATAATAGTTGATTCATAATATATATAGTAGTTCAACTCATTTCCAAGTGAATAAAATATTTGATCCACTAAGTGGATAACCAAATAATATGAATAACTTCTTATTTGATATGATTCATTTATGATGGGATACAATTTAATCAGTTTCTGATTCAACTTTGGTCCACTTTGATATGAATGATATGAATTATGATATAATGTTTCAAAATAAGTAAGAACATAATATGATTGACTGATGTTCTGATATGATTCAATCAATGATTGACATAATTTCACCCCACTCTGATATGAATTATATGCTTGTTAAATGATTTAAAAGTGAACATATGCTCTTATATGATCGGGATAAAAAAGGTCCTTCCGGAACATAGAATCGGACCATATAAAATCAAAGGATCGTAACATCATAGGATCGTAAAATTCGGATAGGGGCTTTAATAACAATGGTTATAACAAATTATTACATGCATTGTTTATTACATATTAATTAGATTATTATTAAATTGCATTTCCTTTTCACGGCTTAACTGTGTAAATGAATCCTTATTTCTTTGAACAGCTTATTTAATTACTTAAGGAATAACATATTAGTCCCTTTGACGACTTATTACTTGAATAATCATATTAGTCCTTTGACGACTTATAGTTGAATAATTATATTACTCCTTTCACGGCTTATTATTGTAATAAAGTAAAGTTATTTCTTCGACTTAGTCATTTAATTGGAGTAATGTACTAATCGGATAATGTTTCATTTAGTCATTTAATTATAGTTATGTAATAATCATATTAGTCCCGATTGAGTTAAATAATATGATTAAGTTATATTCCGATATGATTTACTCAATCTTGGACATAAATTATCCCTCTCGATAGGAATTTACTTAAAGGGTTACTAGTAATAACATAATAGTAATAAAATATGTTACACACTCTTAAATATATTGGTTATCACGTAGTAATTAGATTACAATGACACATTCTTAGCTTCATATGAGTTTAATATAAGTTGAAGCTTAATAGCTACCTTCGCAACTATGTGAAGCACTTCTTAGCTACTACTCCCTCCCGGTCTTTATCGGCTTACCCGTTTCTTTTGCATAGAGTTTTAGGATAAATAATGTTGTGCGACATAGAAAGAAAGAGAAAAGATTAACTTATATTAAAGTTGAATATGTGTGTCGTGGAAAGTTAGAGGTCCATTCCAAAAATAGAAACAAAAGAATTGGGTAAATTAATAAGGGACATCCCAAAATGGAATATGGGTAAACTAATAAAGACCGGAGGGAGTATTTGTTACTTATTAACTATTAATTGTTACTTATTAGCTATTAATAGTTACTTATTACTTATAAGCTACTAATTGTTACTTCTTATCTACTAATTATATAATTGTTACTTCTTATCTACTAAACTCTTTGATATAAATTTCATATAATATGATATGATAATAAGTGTTACCGATATGAATATAAGGTTATAAGGATATGAATGTTACATAATATGATATGACCCGATTTAGTACATAACCTAGAGTTAGTCTTTGCGTGGACCTACCACAATAATATTATTATGTGTGGACCCACTTATTTAACATAGTGACCCTTTTTTTTCCATATAATAACCTTTCAAAATATTAAGTTATACCGCACAATTACTATATACCATAGTGACCGTTTTTTTATATAGTCACTCTTTCTTACGTTAATTTATCATAATAAAATTTTCACTTTTTGACATAGTAACCTTTTTTTCACACTCAAACTTTACAATCTATATCTACTCATCTTTTATATCTATATTTTTTATATATAGTGACCTTTTTCTCCATAAATCACCTAAATTAGGATTAGGTCCACACTAATTTAGTGTGAACTAGGTCCACATAAGTTTTTACTTTCTAAAATTTCATGCGTGGACTCTCAAATTTCTTAAATTTCACTTGGACTCTCAACTATTCTTCACTTCATTATTTACTTCGACACTTATCTGCTGCTTTATAGGACTTCAATTAAATTGTGCATATTTGGTGCTTCATATTGGCTCCTTCGTAGGGGACTAAATTAAATTTTTGTTAGGTAGAGTGTTAGTATCTTTCAAAAAAAAAAGGTAGAGTGTTAGTAGTATTAATTACACACATTCACTTCCTCCTCCCTCCTAATAACGCTGCCTTCTAATCTTTTTCTGGGCCCAACACTTTACAACACTTCCGTTGTCCTCCAAATAACACTCCTAATATCTTTCTCTGTGCCCAACGTCCCCACTACACATCACATTCCTCCAAATATACCATTTTCTGGCCCAAATGATTTTCACATCCTCTCTCGTCCTATCACCATTTTATGGGCCTATCTGCACACTGCAACTATTACCATTTTCTAGGCCCATTTGCACACTCCAACTACTAGTACTCCTTATGCACGAAGTGTGTACACATTCAACCCCAAGTTCCTCGGCTCAAATTCAATCCACGAAACCTAATATTAATCACACTACCAAAAATCACATAACACAAGTCACAACCACCAAATCCAAAATGCAAACACACTATACCGAAATCAAATTTTCTCTACCATTAACCAAATTCGAAATGTGAAGCTTAAACTTCAAATTCGTTCAATACTTAAACTTCAACAAATCGAATGTGAAACTTTAGATACAAACCCAAGTTCTATTATATTAAATTCGGACCACCTAGAGATCCAACATTCTTTACGATACCACCACCTTCCGGAGTAAGCAAAAGACGTGTATCTCCATCAAACATTTTAATGCCTCCAAATGTTGAGTTTGAGCTTGATTACACCACCTAACAATACGATATTTTTTATCAATATTCGAAAACAATAAGATGAATGTACACATATCATTTTATAATACCTGTTCTAACGCTCCTCCTCCCGTAGCACTTGGGATACAAGTCAAATCAGATATCCCTTGCCCATGCTATTTAACCAAAACATTACAAACACAAACATTACAATCTCCTCCATAATTCCTACTTTTCCAGATTACATAGAAAGCTCCTTCTTTTTTTCCTTGCTGCATCTTCTGTCTCTGCACTATCAGCATCCTCTACAGAGAAACTTTCACCTTCTTGTCCTATCATGTCTCTCCTTAAGTAATCAAGTCATCAAGAACATCCCTCGCAATATTTGAGTAGTGCAAGCCTCTTGTGATTGCAAATGCATCCAGATAAACATTAACTAACTACATTAACTAACTGCCCTTGGTCGTACACCATTTTCTCAAAATGTGGAACCTAAACCAAAATAGGTTAATTGCAAATTTGCAATAACCATGGTCAGACAAACAAATAGACACAATATATCTAAGTGAAAACAAATTAAATGAATTTTTATGAGAGTGAAAATGAAGAACACTATAAGAAAGAAAGAAGAAAAGAAAGTCTTTAAATCTGAAAAATTAGTTTTAATTAGGTAAAAAGATCAATAAATCCAGATCAATATAAGCCTAAGTCAAAACTTATTAACGGTTCCACTTAACGGAGCATTAGTGTATGAACCTTAAAAATATTACAATGGTATCATGCGTACTAAACTTAAAAATTGTATACCAAATGAAAAGACCAAAACTAGAGTGGAATCAAGTGGAATTTCCCTAAAAAAGACTAAAGATAAGGAAAAAAAAAGGCAGAAGCAACACTTCAAAAGTTATCAAGCAAAGCACACATTAGCTGGTATAATCTGAAAGCAAGTTATCAAGCAAAGCACACATTAGCTGGTATAATCTGAAAGCAATCAAGAACTGAGAAAATATCACAACTGTGAAATCAAGATTAGTTTCTATAACTTCTCAGTTTCAAGCTATGGCAACAACTCCAGAAAGCAAGAGGTTTTCATGCCATCAAAACAGGCGAGGCTAATGGACATACCTACAATTCTCAAATCTCAATCCTTGCATCATCAGACATTCATTCAACAGTACACCTAAATTCATTCAACATTTTCGGATACAATTGCTAATTCATTGCTAACATTAATTGATGCTGCCCACATTTACATTTATTGCCCTAAATCTAACAATTTTCCCCTGCTGCAACTACAACAACAAGATTTATTGACCTAATTCTAACAAATTTGACCATACTACTTTCAGCCAATGCCAATCATTTCCAAGTCTTATAAATTCCTAATTTTTGGCAAAACACCACATTGACAACAAATTCAATTCCTAATATTCGTAACTTATAAATTCCAATCATTACTCAAATCACTGAATCAAAATAATTTCCAAAACCAAATGGGGCGGATACCATACCTACCTCTCCAATCCTACAACCACTAACCTTTCCAACCGGCGTCACAACCACTATCGCATCTCCCTCTACTTGTACTCCCTCCACAATATCACCTTCTCCATTCAACTCACATAACTCTGGAGCCTACAATATTATTAGCAATTTACATAATTAGTTGCAATTCACTGATTTACATTTTTCATATCCACTGCATTGACAATTCACTGATTTACATTAATGTATCTGCTATTTCAATTTCATATAGCCTTAACATTTTACAATTTACTGCTGTACAGCAATTATTGACCCACTGTTCTACAATTTCAACAACATGCAATTTTCTGAAATTTACTAAATCCTCACATTTTCTCTCCACTGCAATACATTAAATACAAACAATTTTCCTCCCAATTCAACGACATATTTATTGCCAATCATTAAAATTATTGTCAATCATATAATTAATTGCCTAGTCCTCATTTATTGCCCAATCATAAAATATATTGCCCAATCATCATATTTTTTGCCAATCATAAAATTTGTTGCCCAATCATCACATTAATTACAAATTCCACAATTAATTTAAACCACAAGAAATTTCTAAATAACAACCACAAATCACAGATTAATGATGAAATTCAAAACTTACATTATCATCATTACATTCATGGCCATTTCGCTGTTCATCTCCTTCATCTACATCAATATCAAACACCCCTGCTTCATCTCCATGGCCATGCACACCAGAAGAACTCATACTTAGTTTCTTGTTTGCCTCTATTCAATAATTTATGCGTCTTTCTTCAAGAAACTTTTTTGTTCTAGATTTTATTTTTGCTCTCCCTTCTTTCATCTAAAAGCTGGTTCTGTATTCTTCCTAAGTTTGCAACGGGAAAATAAGGGTTCTAACACCAGCTCCCTTTGAAATTACGCTCATGCCCTTGCTTTAATCTGCGAAATTACTTTTTTACCCTGGTAGGGGCAACTACCGCCCAATACCGGGTATGGGACAATACTTTCTCGAACTAGTTGTGACCTTACACAGCATTATTATGAACCTACCAAGTATCAGTAATCAGCTATACCAAAAAGGCAAAAACCATGTGTTGATCTCTCGAGCAATGGACCAATGGTCCACTCGTTATTTTTTGATATGACAATTGATACCTCATCCCTTCTTTAAAGTCTTATTTGTGTCACACAAAAAAAAGTCTTATGGGGTGCATTATCTTTCCTTTAAAAAAAAACTTAGAGTTATGTCTAATAAAGTGAAATTGTTCATATTATTACTCTAGAGAAGCTTCGATAAGTTATAACACCCTATATAAGCTTCAATAACTTTAAAAAGGTTATATTAAGTTGAAATCGGGTCAATGAACTTTCAATAGTTTATAATAAGGTATGTTTTCTTCGTCTTATATTTAAAAAACTTATTATTTGATCTTATTGACACTTGTTGAAATTTATTTAATAAGTTGTCGCTACTTATTGGAACTCAATAAAATTAATCCAAACTATTGAAACTTATTGGAATGTATATATAAACTTATTAGACGTAAAATGGAATATTTTCTTGAGGTGGGTGAATACATCTTAATTTACAATAAGCTAAGTTCAGATAAAATAAGATAGAGAGAACATAGCCTCAAAAAGATAATAACTAAAGTCCTCTCCGGGATCAATGTCAGTTTCCAGTTTTGGTTTTACAAATGTAAAAGTCATATGATATAAGACATATAATGAACGTAAAGTTAGTCTTACTTATATTAAACGACAATTAGAAAATTGAAAACTTTTTTTAGTTTTCATATTTTAAAAGTAGTTTTGAAAAAAAAAGGATAACTAACATACCTTAAGTTTTATGCTTGCTATCATATTATTTTATCCATTTACATCTTTAACTGTTATTAATAATATTTAGTTAATTACATTCTTTACTTGGCAGCTAGTGATTTTGGTTTCCAACTACTTTTCCAATATAAACGTGTAATTTCCGCTTCAAAATGGGGCACGTTGACTTGATGCTATAAATGTATCATGAATAATTGAATATTGAATAACTATTTAGAGGTGGTGTATTCCGAATCCGAAACTTAGATAATGCTCAAACTAATATTTTGCATGCTGAAACATATATTGGGCAGCAGGTCTTTGGCGATAGGCTTAATGGTATTGACATCTTAGATTGAGTATCGCTTTTTCTTGGATGTATCCCCCCAACTCTTCTCTTTCATACAAGGGACTTCAACTAATCTAATTAAAAGAAAATATGTTAACACAGTCACACATATATAGTTGACGAGTGTATTCATCAACTTATCTATTTTTTGCTCATTTGCTTATTGGAAACCTCCAAATGAATATAGTGAGAGCTCCAAACGAAGCGAAAAATAATCTTGGGTGTCGAGGCTCATAAGACACCTGGGTGTATGATAAAAGATTGTATATAATTGATCAGTGTAAATTGTTAACATATAAATGTTTAATAAGTAATTGGTAGAATGCACTTTAGCATATTACTCATCAGTTTAACTCAATATGCCCAATCCTATCGCCCTAAAAAGCTCATTTACCAACTTCATCAAATTCAATATCTTGTATCCAAGCTAAGTACTCTCTCAATTCTATATTTCACCGATCAATCTTCAATTTAAATCAAAACATCTTCAATTTAAATCAAAACATCTAATTATATTAAATCCTCTATTTACCCAACAAAGCATTTGCGATCTTCGCTACTCCCATCCAATGTGGATATATGAATAACTGAATGGTAAATACTCATGAGATAACGTTTGCTATCATTAAGCGCCGAACCCCAAAACATGTCTCTGCCTCGAATATTCTTTCCCTTATCTTTCATCACTCTTTTTGGCTTTTTACTACTTTGAGTTCGTGATAACTCTTTAACAACATATTAGTAACAATCATAAAGGTTAAATATTAATAAAGTACTCATTGAGACAATCATAAACGTTGACTTGATGCTATAAATGTAACATGAATAATTGAATATTGAATAACTATTTAGTGGTGGTGTATTCCGAATCCGAAACTTAGACAATGCCCAAACTAATATTTTGCATGCTGAAACATATATTGGGCAGCGGGTGCTAGGCTGATAGCCTAAGAGCAACTCCAATGGTTGTAATTTTGAACCTGCTTGCAATATTTGAAAGTAGTGAGCAAGTTCTTCAACCATCGGAAAGAAGATAATCGATACCGCCAGAAAACACTCGCTCCACCAAGCTACTTGCTTGACTTCAAAAAGGCAATATGGCTTGAAATAGGGAAAAAGGGAAGGTGATGCTCACACTCCATATGATTGGTGAGTGCATCTCCATCAACAATAAAGGCACAATTTTTTTTTGTTTCCTACCTAGTTATAATTGAATAAAAAATTAAAGTTGAAAATATTGATTGAGATGTGGGACCATTCAAGCAACAATGTATTGTACCTTACCATTGGAAGACTTTGTAGCTAGCAATATTGCTTAAAAAGCTGATGTGGCAAGTCAATTTACAAGGTGTTGTAGCTCACTATTGGAGTTGCTCTAATGGTATTGACATCTTAAATTGACATCGCTTTTTATTGGATGGATCCCTAAGTATTCTCTTTCTTACAAGGGACTTCAAATTATCTAATAAAAAAATGTTGACACAGTCACACATATATAGTTCACGAGTGCATTCATCAACTTATCTATTTTTTGCTCATTTGCTTATTGGAAACCTCCAAATGAATATAGTGAAAGCTCCAAATGAGCAAAAATAGCTTTATGTGTACGATGCTTTTAGTACACTCGGGTGTATGATAAAGATTGTATATAATTGACTGCGTAAATTGTTAACATATAAATGTTTAATAAGTAATTGGTAGATTGCACTTTATCATATTATCAGTTTACCTCAATATCTTGTATCCAAAGTACTCTTTCAATTCTATATTTCACCGATCAATCTTCAAATTAAACATCTAATTATATTAAATCCTCTATTTACCCAACAAAGCATTTACGATCTTCTTTACTCCCATCCAATGTGGATATGTGAATGACTGAATGGTATAATGCTCATGAGATAAAGTTTGCTATCATTAAGCGCCGAACCCCAAAACATGTCTCTGCCTCGAATATTCTCTCCTTATCTTTCATCACTCTTTTTTGGCTTTTTACTAGTTTGAGTTGGTCGCTGGTCCCAGGGGCCATTGATCTCACTCAAGATTGCAGAATCAATCAATCTAATAATAAGCACTTGATTCTTAAGGTGATTACTTTGGGCAAAGAAAGAGCCCCGTTTATGGCCAAAGCTTTGAGCCAAGCCAATCTAAGTCTCAGACACATTTTTGCACCAAAACCCGCTATTTTGAGCCAGACAAAAATTCAGTATAAATTTCCAGATTTAGGTTGTCCACGGCACGTCTTTTTTGCCTAAAAATTGGACCGGGCCAAACACGAATTGCGGGTCGTTATGTTATGCCTAAAACCCTCGAATTTACGGGTCGGGCCAGGTAAATGTTGATCACCTCGAGTTTGAACGTTTTTTATTAGAAATGGTTACATTAGCATTTTAATAGAATAATTAACACTATCAGTCTCGATGAATAGGTCATAAGACTCATAACTTTAGATTTATTTGACATGGGGCTCACTTTTAGCAAGTCTCTTTCTAAACGTTCTTTCATCATAATAAACAATTATGACACATGACACTCATTCAAAAACTATTGCAATGGCTTTTTTGAAGTTTGACACCACTTTCTTGGTTTGCTCTTTGAAAAACAAAGTTTCATTTATCGAAAACCACTCCCAACAACATTTGCAGCAAGATTATTAAGAATCCAAATGGTAATCAAATAAGCTTACATATTGATGCCTTATGTTATGTAATGTTTTTTCTGTGTAAAGGGAAGTTTTCATCAACTAATAAAGTACCCTCTTTATGTTCTTTTTTATCTTTCACACTTTCTTGCGTACAAGCCATTTACGCACTTCTTTACCCTTAAATATCTTTAATTACATATTAGTAACAATCATAATTGTTGAATATTAATAAAGTTTTCATTGAGACAAATCAAACAAGACCCCACATAAATATATTTTTTCTTGTAATTTGAGAAGAATTTAGAAGATTCTCTTTAAATGTGAATAGTGACAAAATTCCATATGAGAAAGATAAAAGAAGACAAAGGAGTTAAGTTCAGCAAAAGACAGTTAAAATTTGAGCAAAAGATAAGATAAGTAGTCAATTTAAGTAAGTTAAATTAAACAAAAATAAGTTAAGCTAAAAATACTTTTAACAAAAATGAATTTAGTAGAGTAAAATTAAATTAATTTTAGCAAATATTAAGAACAAAGCCTAAGAATATCTTGCTAAATTATTAAAAAAATCTATTCCTTTTATTATCGTTTGCCAAATAAGCCGTGAGCAATACTTTGATGACAAAATTGAAAATTGAATATTTCTTTGCACAATCCAAAGAACGAGTCATGAGTCAATAAAACTAACTTCGTAGAAAAGGAAGCATCAAGACTCAAGAGTACAAAACAATCCAGTGTAAGTATTACACAATGGTTCGTATAGGCTTATAGCCAATGGAATGTAAGCACTGACGCACAAGGTAAATCTTGGCAACAACACCCCGTTCAGTTTTACCTAAATCCCACACACACCTCATGAAGATACTAAGAAACTTCCTTTACATTTCCTTTCCCAACTCTTATAGTTGTCCCCACTTGGGGCTTTGCCCCTCTATTGCACCAAAAAAAAAAAAATAGTTGTCCCCACTCTAGTTACTAGAACAAAATTGTAGTAGTGCCTCTTATGACAATAGGAAAAAAAAACGAAAAATTAATAAGAATAACTCTAATTTTGTGTAGTCTTCTTAAAATGATTTCACCTTTTGATTAACTTAATGTGATTCTCATTTTTGCGTTTATCTTCTTAAATTGGTCCAGATTAACTTGTCCGTTGTCATCTATTAAACTGATCAATTTTTTTAATACTTCTCCCTCGCCACTCCTCATTCTCCTCTCCTTCACCCCTCCCCCTTCTCCTCTCCCTCGCCTCCCTCGCCCCTCCCCCTGCCTCTCCCATCGTCCTAGTCCCCCCGCCGACGAAGAATCATGAGGCCCTCGTCTAGCGAGGCGCCCTCTTTGCGAGCAGGTCGTCGCCTCTCCCCCTGCCCTTCCCATCCCCGCTTCTCGCTATTCCCCTCCCTTTCCGTTGTTGGGTTGATGCGGCTGCTGTTCGCCGTCGCTATTACCCTCTTCTTGTCGTTGTTGTTTTCTTGCCTTGGCGATGCTGCCACATTGTCCCTCCCCCTACGCTTTGATTTCTGCGAGCAACAGGTGGTGGTGGTGGTTAGGGAGGGATGCTAGGTGGAGGGAGAGAGATAGGCTAATTAAGGTTTAAAAAAATGAGATTAATGACTAATGGAGTTAAGCGTCGTTAATCATTAAGGACATTTTGATGTATTACCATGAAACTTAGGGGTACCTGGTGAATTATGATGTGCGAGAGTACCTGATGAATTTTATGAAAACTCGAGGGTACTTGGTGAAAAAAAACGAAATAAAAATATTTTTAGTGGAAAAAATGAAAAAACAATAAAAAAATTATTACTCTTTAGTAGGCCAAATACTCTAAATAAGGAAAATTTAAATAATGTAGCAATTAAAAAGAACACAACTAACAAAAAAAATGTGGTAAAACGGAGGGAGTATTCAACTCCCACAAAAAATGAAGTAAGAGCATGCCCACTCATGGTAGAATTATTGGCCATGAAATTGGGTCATCCATCAAGGTCAAAAAAAATATTGCCTTCCATCCATGGATTTTTCATGTTTTAAATTGGGTCATAGAATGACTCAATCCATGTTTGGGCATCCTATGACCCAAACCATGGATTAAGTCATGTAAAAGGAGATGGAGGGGCCCACGAAAAATTGGGAAAATTTTGGCTGAGAAACAATGAAAACGGTGAGTTTGATGGGGCAATAATTGTAAGAGCCAATGAAGAAGCGTCACGCGTGCACAGGAGCAACTGGACGCGTCAGTACTAAGCATTTGACAGCCAACCAAATTTCGACATGTGGCTGCTGAATCAGACTGGTTATTTTTTGTTAATCAGATTTTGTAATCTGAACAACTTTAAAAATACAAATTAAAAAAAAAAAAATCACCAACAGTCCTATTTTTTTGAGATCTATAAATAGACATCTATTTTGCTATATTTTGACACACTTTCTAAATTAATTATTTTTTTGGTCATGAGTGGGGTGCATTTGTCAAAATGGGTCATAAGGCATGATCAACTTTTGTAAGATGAGAGAGAAAGTTGATGAGAGAAAGGGATGACATGTTTTTTTGGGGCATGAGTGGTCATGCTCTAAAAGAAGGAAAAGGGGCATTGCCAAATTGTTCTCCGAATTATTGCAAAGAATAGATTTAATGGAATAGGGAAATGACAAATGAGTAGCTACTGCTAAAAGCCGGGCCAGAAGGCACCTTCACTTTTGAAGTGACAGCCACGCGGCAACTCGACGGCGCTCTTTGACTCGAATCTTCCGGAAGGGAATCTCCTCCACCTTCAAGAGTTTTGGACATGATAATTCTAATATCTTATACGTTTTTTTTCATACGATAAAGTAAAAATATTGAAAGTCATCTATTGGATAATCATAATACTAGTACGTAGTCCCACCAGGCACCAATAACGTTTTTTAAAACTCTTTGAACTCCGAATTTGGAGTATCCTACTTTCACGCAATTTACATGGTTCAATAAGCAATCGATATTTCACGATCAAGGATGTAGTACTCTTTGTGGTAGTGTATGCTACTTACGGACCAAAAAACAAAATGTGTGGATTAAAAAAAATTTAGATATTATCTTTAAGAAATTTTTTATATCAATGAGCAAAAGTTTCGTTTTCTATTTTAATGGGTGACTTAGTCTATTGTTCTTAATTTGATTTATCAATTTCATCTAGTTACAATGTAATTTAACAATAATGTTATTGATTAATTTTTGTGTCATATAATGGCCAATTTAATTTAAAAAAATCCAATTTGTATTCATAACAAACTATCTAGAGTGATGGAGATTGCTACTTGCTAGACCCCGAAGCTAAGGTTATATACTTATATATATATATATACCAGGATAAGGCCAAGGATATGGGGATTTTAACAGATAACTTTAAAACTTAAAACAGAGAGCATAAAGTAAAGTAAGGCGGTTGAACCGGCCATTAGTTTTACAGATAAGACTTACAGAGAGTCTTGAATGAAACTGAAACTTAAAGAGTGTTACAATTTTATGTGAGAGAAGGAGAGAGAGAGAGAGATTTTTGTAGGAGCTTGTGTTGCTGTGTTATGCTCTGCCTTGAACTGAAGGAGAAGCCTCAATTTATAGGCAAGGAAGAGTAATGTTGTCATGTTGAAGAACTGTTGATGAACAATCTGTCTTCTGCTTTACACTGTTCACTGTTTTTGTCTTTTGATGCTTTTTACTGCTGATGAA
The DNA here is from genome assembly GCA_947648045.1 of Beta corolliflora. Taxonomy (NCBI): domain Eukaryota; kingdom Viridiplantae; phylum Streptophyta; class Magnoliopsida; order Caryophyllales; family Amaranthaceae; genus Beta; species Beta corolliflora. The sequence goes on along the minus strand of CANSZD010000525.1, from coordinate 32,814 downwards.
TAGTAATGCTTTACACTGTTTGACTGCTTTTGACTTTTTCCTGTTGATGCAGAGTTTTGTCCGTTGATGTGGTGTCTTAACCTGATGAGGCTTGAAGATAGTGAAATATTCAAATTTTTTTTTTTTTAATGCTGGAATCCAGCATGGAAACCAGTATCCCCTCCATCGTCACAGATCCATGGATCCGTTTGAGATATATGGTGGGATTCAATTTGAGCAAAATGAATCTTGCCTTTATCAGATAAATATTTTCCTTTGAAAATATCAGATAAATATTGAGAGGGAGATTCTGAATGTTGTATGCCTGTAAGAAAGTATTTGTTGAAGGAGTGGGGGAAAACAACAGTTGTATTGCCATAATGAATAACGGTAATTGGAAACGAATGGTGGTTTTGATGGTGATTGATAATATGCGTCAAATTTCCTGAAATGGAAGCAAGCCCTTGAGCTCTGGCTTAGGCGGGGTTCTTTTGTGAAGGAATAAGGCGAGGGATACAAGCTTGGGTATTTATGAAAATTAAGTAATGGGTCGGTCTTATTTTCCCCTTATCCATTTCAATATTAGCACAAATAGCTTCAATATAAGTCCATTCCTGCCATCTGAAGGAGTGTAAAGTAGAAAAGATATATTGTTGGAATTTTGTGAATTCTTGGAAAATAGGGACCTGTGGTATTGGCACATCATAAAATTTTCTTACTAACCCATATCGCCATGTGAGGAAGTAAGGATCACTCTTTTGAAGATCATTGGGATAGAGGAAAAATCCTTTATCGAAGAAACCTGATAGACCCCAAAGATGCCATAGATAGCAGCGAAAAATAGCGCATTTTGTGAGGAATTCGGTAAAGTTTTGATTGAATTTTGCTAATTTGGTTTTGTTGAGAATTATTAGCTGTATTTTGGTTGGTAGACGGTTAATGTTTTTGTGAAGTTTTCTGGGAAAGGATAAGTGCCTTTTTTGATGGATATTGCGAGTGGATAAATGGATATGGGGTGAGGGTATGAAGTGGGAATTATTTCTCGAGGTGGAAGGTATTTTGTGGAGTAATTTGGGAAAACTTTGAAGGTGATATTTAGGGAGTTGTTTCCATTTTTTAGAAGTCTTTGGGCTTCTCATCTTGGAAGTTGTTGTAAAAGTCCCTGCAAAAGTTAGGTAATCAGGGAGAGAGTTGTTTTCTCCTTGGATAAACTTAATGTTAAAAGTAAATGTATATAAAAGTGTTTGCCATTTAGTAAAGTTTTGTCCAACCTTTTGAATATCTTTTTGATGAAATAAATCAGACTGGAAAATGGTAATACAGAGAAAGATTGATAAAACCTTTTGTTTTATAAAAGAGCATTTTAACTGGGTATCATTCCAATGTCCTGAGAGGAATCTGATAATGTATTCCTTACCATTGTCGACCTGTTTTAAGATACCTCCATAACCCTTGTCACTGGCGTCTGTCTCAACAATTTTAGGTAGGTCAGGGTTTGCTAAACTAAGGCAAGGGATTTCTAAGACACGAGTTTTTATTGTTTTAACAGCCTGGGTATGGAGATCAGACCAAGGCGGTGGGGATTTCTTTAGTCTATTATGGAGAGGTTTCGCAATTCCGCAGAGATTTGGATAGAAATCTAAGACATAGTTTAGACTACCAAGAAACCTCTGTAGTTGAGTTTTTTCTAAGATTTTATCAGGAAACTTGCTGGTGAATTGGAGAGACCTATCAATAGGGGTAATAGTGCCACATGACACAATTTGGCCGAGAAATCTAATCTTAGTTTGAAATAAGGAAATCTTTTTTGCTGAAATAACAAGACCATTCTTTTTAATTAGATAGAAAAAAGTCTTGAGGTTTTTAAAGTGCTGATCAATCGTGCTTGAGTAAACCAGCACGTCATCAATGTAAACACTACAAAAGTCTGAATAGGGGTTGAAGATATCGTTCATAATCCTCTGGTATTCAGAGGGAGCATTTTTAAGGCCGAAAGGCATAACATTCCATTCATATTGGCCAAAAGGAACAGTAAAGGCCGTTTTATAACGATGTCGTGGCTTGATCTCGTATTTGCCGGAATCCTGACTTCATATCGAATTTTGAGAAGATATAGGCATGGTGTAATTTTTGCATCAAATCTTTTTTATTGGGTATTGGGTAACGGATCCAACGAAGGGCATCGTTAAGAGGCTTGTAATTTATGACTAGCCTAGGCGTGCCTCGTTCAATCTCTGAAGCTTTGTTGACGTAAAACGCCGCACAGCTCCAAGGGGAACGGGATTTGGAAATTAAGCCTTTGCTCTCGAGAAATCTAATTTCTTCTCGTCAATGGCGTTCTAAGTCGGCATTCATCTGGGTTGGTCGAGCTTTGGTAGGGATATTTTTTTCATCAAAATCAGGCTCATAAGGTAAGTCGACCATGTGTTGCTTTCTATTCCAGAAGGCATTGGGCAGCTCAGAGCAAACTTCTCTTTCGAGGAGACTTTGGAAGTCAGCTATCTGAGTTTTTAGAATACTACCTTGTAATTGTTCCTCAATTTTTTGTAAATGGATCTTTTGTTTTAGATCATGTACGTCACTCTGTTTTCGATTGATAAGAGAGTTTATCTCACTATTATAAATGGAGCTTGCCTTTATAATGTTGAGATTTCTGGTCTTGGGTTTTTCTAAGAAAAGGAAGTCAAGCTTTTTATTTTTGGTTTTGAAGGATATTCCATCATAATTGACACTGTAAGGAGTTATGAGATTTATGAAGGGTGTTCCCAAGATTACTGAATGGTGCATATTTGTAACGAGGACAAAATGGCTTTTTAGAGAGAGGCCTTGATTCAATATGTTGGCATCTGTTTTTCCCTCTATATGCATTTTGGTGTTGTTAGCAGAACTAAGTTTTTCCAAGGTTTTTTGGTGAAAGCATTTTGGGACGAGACTGGATTTAATGCAATTTAAATCCGCTCCTGTATCAAACAAAGCTATAGTATTGATTTTGAAGTCACTGGAGAACTCAAGTGTGATTTTTATGTAATACTTCCTAGAACTGATTTCTTTTAAAACAAAAAGGAAATCATCTGGACTTTTGGGATATCGTCAGGATCACTCTCACTAGGGATATCTGGGACTATATGAGAAGACAAAAGCTGGATAACGGCTGAGTCTTGTTGTTGCTTGGTCTTAAGGTCTTTTATATCGGCTTTAATGGTTTTAACTTCACTCGAAGGTCCCGTATGGTCCTTTCTCGGCTTCTTTCTAGAGCTTCTCTTTTCTAAAATAGAAGTGAGGTTGTATGGTTCAGTGCTTGAAGAAGGAGGGTTAAGGTCCTTTTCTTTAGGACTTTCTTCGAGGGATTTACGAAGACGTTCAAGGTATTGTTTTTGAAGAGCAGGATTATTAATGTCCTGGATAACATCTAATATAAGGTTTTGTTCAATGGTGAGGACGTTTAGGGTAAAATCCTCATCATTAGCTGAAGAGGAGGAATCTATATCATCATCCTGAGGGCCATAATTCTCAGCTGAATTATCAGTTTCCTCATCAGAAGACTCTACTAAAAGAGCTGAAATTTTTCCTAGAGTGTTATCATCTAGGTCGAGGTTTTGGATTTTATTAGACACTCTACAAAATCTAGCCGTGTGACCTTTTTTGCCACACTTAAAACAGGTTATATTTTTAAGGTCAAGTTTTGTAGTGGTCTGTTGGTGTTTCTTATGGGGCTTCCATTTTCGCTGTTCAAATGGTTTTCTATGGAAGACTTTCTCAACCTTCTTATAGAACCTTCGTGCTTTATAGGGCTTTTGGTAATGGATTGTTTTGCTACAGTTCCCTTTACAAGTGTTTGTCTGAGGGGAAGAGAGATCAAATTGTTGGCAGAAGGAACCTAATTCCTTTTTAGTCTCTTTTAGCTCTCTTTTTAGGTGTTTTTGGAGCTTCAAATCTTGACATATTTGAAGGCCTTGTTTAGAGGTTACACTAACCAACTCACCGTAGGTTAGTCTATCGTAAGGGATAATATGTTCGCCAAAATCCTCACGGATTCTGTTTCTGACCTTTTCTCCTAATATGGTTGGAAGACCAGCTAGGAATTTTTCTTTCCAAAAGGGTTGATTAGAATCTTCTCTAAGCATAACCCTGGTTAGGAAGGTATTTTTGTACCACTGAAAATCACTAAGTTTTTTGCATCTTAGGTTAGACAAAAGATCTGCATTTTTGTCTCTGAGATGGGAGGAATCTCCAATAAAGTGAAGTGATAAGGTGAATATGAGGGTTGAGACAGAGTCTTGAATCGGTTCTCCATTTAGGTTAAGAATGGGAACCCCATCTTCAGTTGTCTGTATTGCATTCAAGATGTCTATCTGCTGTTCATTGGTGAGATAGAAATCCCACCATCCTTTTAGTTGGCCAGAGAAGCCCGCAATAAGGAGTTCCGCAACCGTTTATCCGATGTACCGATTGGGTTTTGTAAGCATTTGAAGCCATCGTCATTTGCTGTAAAAGGTTTAAAATCTGATGTTCACTCATACCGTCTATATTCCATTCATAGATAGAGGAGGCATTATATTTTGGTTGAACAATTGTGTTAGGCTGGCTTTCTATTTGAGATTCATTAGACCTTATTGGAATAATATCAAGAGGATCAGAATTTTGCCAAACAAGTTTAGCTAATTCAGGTGTTTTAGGACCAGTTTCTGGATCAGTGTTGTAGCCTAAATCTAGGACACAAGCAGTGTTATTCTGGACTGTTTCTTCCTCAACTATTTTTGAAGTAGAAGGTTCAATCCTGCTAATTTGGTCTCTAATAGCTTGAAGAAATTCAGTTTTCAAAGTTGTTACTTCCTTTTGAGCCTTTTGTGAAATCTGATAGGGTTTAAAAATTGGATTTCGGAGGCTTTTTTCTAAAGGTGTGGAGACTAGACTTGTCTCTGCTTTAAGGCTTTGTTTCTCAATTCAAGAAAGTTGTTTTCCTAGGGTGTGAAGACTGATATTAGTAAAATTGTTTTGCAGGACAATGTTTTTAAGGTTCGTTGTGGCCTCTTCCTGTGGTTTTTTAAGAGGAGAGGCCTCTACCTTGTTATCACCTACTGGGAAGTTAATTTGTCGTAAAGGAGGATGGTCAGTTTGAACGGAGCCATCTAGAGTCTCCCATACGGGTGTTCTTCTATTGGTGTTGATAGGTTCTATGGTTTTAAAGGGGTAATCAATGTTGTTGTCAGAACTATAGAGCTCGAACCAATTAAAGAAAAGAATATGGGTCTTATGTTGTTCAACAAAGGTGTAATAACTTTCTTGGACCTGTTTTCAAACTTCAAGAAAGTGCTCGAAGAACCATGTTCTCTTCGAGAGGTTATGTGGTGCATAAAAGTCTTTGTGAACCATTTCTTTATTGACCTCAAAATCCTTTTCAAGGACGTTAAGTTCATTGTTAATATTCTCAGTTATAACTGAGGCTGAGGGTGAGTCTGGAGGAGACTGTCTTTCAGCATAAACTGGGTGTGGAACTTGGGTTCTATATTCAACATTTTGAATGGAAGGCGAAGGTAAATCTGAGGTAGAATACCTTGGTCTTTCTGGGTAATTTGTTTTAGGACAGCTAATTTGTCGTTTATAGTGCATGTTATTTTCTGAAGGTAGGCGAGAAATTCTCCCTAGGTTTTCAACAGAGGAATGGTCGGAATACCTGGAGCTAGTGCTTCTGTTAAAGCTAAGCTTAACACTACCATCAGAGTATTGTATGACTCGTTCAAGGTCGGTATTAGGTTCTGGAAGAGCTGGGGATTGCACTTCAGGTTCAGCAGCTCCCTCAAGGAACCAATCTTCAGGAAGACTGACATCGTTCTATTGTATTGGTCTAGGAATTCTTATGTTAGATCTAGAAAGATCGGTTTGGAGGAGAAGGGTTTCTCCTTTTTTACCGTGTTGTATATTTCCAAGATTAAAAGCAGACATCATGGCTTTGTAATGGATTTTATAAATCAAAGCTACTGGAATAGAACCATCAAACATTTTATAGTTATGAGTTTTAATTTGTAAAAGTAAAGATGATAAGATATTCTTATCACTTAAAGAGACACTGAAATTTGGATAGCAATCAAAAAAGACTGGACCCATGCATAAACTTGACTCTATAGTTCCTAGTAAGGAATCATTAAAGTCTTTGAATCGTCCATCTCTAAGGGCAACAAGGACAGAAGAATTTAATCCTTCTTTTGTAAGAGGTTTTAAGCCAACTTGAACCAACCCTATATGGATGTAACGATAACCTTTATCGACATGTTTTTTCAAAGTACTAGATGAAAATAATTTTATAGTATCAATAGGTTTTGTTAAATGGATATCTCGTTCTTGGGTTTTGATCACATAATCAGTTTTAAAAATACTATACTTTTTCATTTTATAGATCTGGTCTTTATTAACTTTGGGTATCTCCCAATTGTCAATGTTTTGCTCGAGGTTTTCTATAGTAAAGGTTTCATTTTTAACCAGTTTACTGGCTTTACCACTACTACCACGAGAAGAGGATGGAGCACCTTTGTTCCAAAGAGAACTCATACTTATGAACCATAACTTAGTCCAGAAATTAAACCAGAAATAAGTCCTAAAACCTACCCCGCCGTTTAGGTAACTGTAGCCTTATGGTCTGACTGCCTTACTCGGGACTTACCGCCTCTACACACGTTTAAACAAGCAGAGTAACAAATAGGACAGATAAACAAGTTTAAGATAGGAAAGTACTGAGCACAGAAGAACAAGTTTTATAAAGAACAAACATAACTACACCCCATTGGCTCTGATATATATATATATATATATATATATATATATATATATATATATATATATATATATATATATATATATATATATATATATGGAGAACAATTTGGGGTATTAGAAATCTTATACTTAATTCATAAATTAGTATCTTTGGGGGTGAGACAATGTTTTTTCTTTGGTTGAGGGCAAGGCTTTTGTTTGTTTTGGCTAGATATACATCTGCTTGAATATCATTATAATTATAAGGACGTATGACTAATAATTAAACTCTTATTAAAAATTGATACTTCCTTCGTTCTGTTATAAATGAAGCAAAGGGTTTGGCACGAGGTGGAGAGGAAAGAGATAGAGAGAAAGAAAAAGAGGGACTCATGTGATGAGAAGAGAGTCAGAAGTGGATACCAAATAAAGTAACATTTCATTTAATTTAAAACGACCTATAATAATAAGTGTTTTTTATGGATTTTTTTTATAGGACTCATGGGATTAATCCCACATTTACACGGTCTTCCCAAAACAATCCCACATTTTCAAAAATTTAGGAAGAATCCAACCTTTGGGGTGTGTTTGCTCAAAATGGGCTATTTTTTACATATGACCTGTTTGATTGGTAAAAAAAACTCGTTGACCTTTTTTCTCCTTCCAAAAATAATTATTGACTCAATTAAAAGAAAAGAAAAAACTAACTCTCCCCCACCCCCCTCCCACACTGCCCTTCCTCTTCCTCCCACACTCCTGCCAGCAGCAGCCACCCCCAGCTCCCTCTCTGTCCCTCTTTCCTTCCTCCCTCACCACCACCACTACCTCCCTTATTCCCTCTCTGTCAATCCCTCTTTCCTCCCTTCATCCCTTCAACTCCTTCCTCCACGAATCCCACCACCAGCCTATCCATGACCACCACCACTACTTGCAACTCATTCCTCCCTGTGAGAATGTAATTCCCTGCCTTCTCATTAATCATAATTAGGGATATATACAAAAGATAACCCTATGGGTATTAGCGTAATTACAAACTAATTACAAACTAATTAAGAAACAATATATATACTACCATATATATACAATATCTATCACACCCTCGCAGTCGAAGCGGGAGGAGCGCGGACGCTTAGACTGTCCCGAAAATCATCGAAAAGGACACACGGAAGACCTTTAGTGAAGATGTCAGCAATCTGATAACGGGACGGAACATGAAGGACACGTACTTCACCGTGTTTTACTTTTTCCCGAACAAAATGAATGTCCATCTCGATATGTTTAGTGCGTTGATGTTGAACATGATTACCAGAAAGATAAATGGCACTAACATTATCGCAGTAGACCAAAGTGGCTTTAGTAATGGGAAGATGAAGCTCAAGTAACAAATTACGGACCCAACAAGACTCAGAAACAACGTTAGCCACTCCTCGGTATTCGGCTTCAGCACTGGATTTGGACAGAGTGGGTTGCCTCTTGGAAGACCAAGAGATCAAGTTGTCACTAAGAAAAACACAATAGCCAGAAGTACTACGGCGGGTGTCGGGACACCCCCCCAATCGACGACAGTGTAGGAAACAAGGGAAGAAACCGAAGACTTATAAAGGTGGAGACCAAAATGAAGGGTCCCTTGGATATACCTAAGAATCCGTTTCAAGGCTTCCATGTGCACGACCTTAGGATCTTGCATAAACAAGCAAATCTGCTGAACTGCATAAGAGATGTCAGGGCGAGTAAAAATCAAGTACTGCAACGCACATGCAAGACTACGATAGGTAGTGGGATCCGCATAAGGATCTCCAGAGGTAACACTTAACTTGCCCTTAGTGTCAACAGGAGTGGGGCAAGGCTTACAGGTAGCCATGCCAGCTCTCTCAAGAATATCAGCAACATACTTTTTCTGAGACAAAAACATGCCACCAGCATTGCGAGACACATCAATCCCAAGAAAGTAGCTCAGAGGACCCAAATCATTCATGGCAAACTCAGAATGCAAACTAGATATGATGGTACTCCGCAAAGAATCAGAAGAAGCAGTCAAGATAATGTCATCAACATAGAGTAATAAATAGGCAATGTCAGAACCGTGCCGATAAATGAATAATGAGTGGTCAGACTGACTATGGCTGAAGCCAAGGGTAGCCACAAAATCTGCAAATCTTTGATACCAAGCCCTAGGGGCCTGTTTGAGACCACACAAAGACTTACGGAGCAGACAAACATGATCGGGATGGTTCAGGTCACGGAAACCCAAAGGTTGATGCATATAGACTGTTTCATTCAAGGTACCATGCAAGAAGGCATTTTTGACATCCAATTGGTGAAGAGGCCATGATTTTGAGAGAGCAATGCTAAGAACAAGCCTGATGGTAGCTGATTTTACCACAGGACTGAAGGTCTTATCACAATCAACACCCTCCTGTTGAGAACGACCATCACCCACCAAACGAGCCTTATACCTTTCAAAAGCGCCATCAGATTTCATTTTATGCCGAAAAATCCACAAAGACCGAATAATGTTAACATTGCAAGGACGGGGAACTAAATCCCAAGTCTTATTTTCAATTAGAGCATTGAATTCATCTTGCATAGCATGTTTCCAGTTGGGGTCATTAAGGGCATCCACAGGTCGGTTAGGAATAGGAGATATAGTGGAGGTGCTTAAGGTCGTGGGTTGGTATTTGGGATTCGGTTTAACAATGCCGTATTGACTTCTTGTAGTCATACGGTGATGGGGGGGATTTTGAGAGGGGATAGTGGGCTTCGTGGGGAGAGGAGTGTGGTGGGAAGTAGATGGGCCGGATGTGGGAAGTATTGGGCTGTGAGGAGCGGTAGGTGGCTGAGGCAGCAGAGAGCACGAGCGGCCCAAAGCCGAGGCGAGAAGGCTCGGGCCGGGCAGGGGGAATCGGTAGGAGAGGGAAGGGTCGTGGGTTGGGCTGGAGAGTGGTGCGGTGAAGGTGGGGCTGGTTGGGCCTGATTTCCAAGGGGAGCCAAGTTCACTGCATCATGATGTGCAAGGTCATGCATGAGATGGAGTCGTAAAGGGGAGCTCGTTCCATCATCCAAAAAATCATAGGAAGTGGGAGAAGGAGTATGAAGGTTGGAGAAGGGGAAAGTAGTTTCAACAAACCAAACATGTTTGGCAATGATAATTTTACGACTCGATAAATCATAACATTTGTACCCACGATGATCGGAAGGATAACCAAGGAACACACAAGGAGTGGAACGGGATTGGAGCTTATGAATTGTAGTGGATGGGAAGAGGGGGAAACATAAGCAACCAAAGACACGAAGATGAGAATAGGTGGGATTCTTTTGGTAAAGAATGTGTGTGGGAGATTGATAGGCAAGAAGCTTTGAGGGTAAAATATTGAGAAGATACGTGGCCGTGGCCAAAGCATGATGCCAAAAGGAAGGTGGAAGAGAGGCATGAGCAAGCAACGTACGCACGATATTATTGATGGATTGTATTTTACGCTCAGCTTTGCCATTTTGAGGAGATGTGTATGGGCAAGAAAAACGGAAAACCATGCCATGTTGGTCACCAAAAACACGATAAGGACCATTGTCATATTCTCGACCATTGTCACATTGAAAAGCTTTAATGTCTCGTTCAAATGAGAGTACGAACAAATGCACGGAAAGACAAGAATGCTTTAAACACTTGAGATTTGTGGGAGATGGGATAAGTCCACAAGAAATTGGTGTAGTTGTCAAGAAATAAGACATAGTAACGATGACCATTGGAACTAAGAACAGGAGAGGTCCATAAATCATTGTGAACAATATCGAAAGGCATAGTAGTAAAAGAAAGAGAATCCGTAAAAGATGCTTTTATTAATTTTCCAAGAGGACAAGAATGACAAACATCTCTCTTTTTATTACAAACAATAGATTTGCTACTACGCAAATTATTAAGAATTACATCTCCCGGATGACCTAGACGGGAGTGCCACACACTAGGAGACAAAACTGCAAAGGCGGAGTCAAATGATGATGAATTATTGAGACAAGATTTGGTGGTCAATGGATAGAGCTCCCCCGAACTCTCACATCTCAGAAGACGGTTCCCCGTCCGCAAGTCCTTCACAGAAAACCCAAACGGATCAAATTCAACAGACACCATATTATCAGCAGTGAACTTGCGAACAAAAATCAGGTTTTTAATGATCTTAGGGACATGAAGGACGTTATGTAAGTATAGGGGTGGGGTGGTGTGAGGGAGAGGTTTGGTGCCATAACCACAAACTGGAATCATATTGCCATTTCCAACAATAATAGAGTTATTTTTTATCATTGCCCAATTGAAAATAAGACGAGAGATTACCTTGCGAATTGGTCATGTGGGAGGTGGCACCGGTATCCATGTAAAAAGTGTCATCAGGAGGAGTGACAGAGAGAGCTTGCATAGCCTGTGGAATATCAGTAGGCATGTACCCATAATGTGGAGGGGGAGCAACAGCAACAAAATATGATTGAGAGGGCCTAGAACCCAGAACACCAGGAGTAGAGGTGGGAGGCCGAGGGGCCTTGGATGACTGCTGCCACGGCCAACCACCAGCAGTGGGGTACGGGCAGGGAGGAGTGGGCCAGGGCTGGGCTGACCAGCCTCCCCAAGGTGGGTAAACCCACTGCTGCTGCTGCCCGGCAGGTTACTGGTCCTGCTGCCGGTTACCTTTGCCACCATCCTGACCGCGGTTGTGTTGGCGGTTGTTGCCGCCGCGACCGCGGTTATTTTTGTTGTGATTTTTGTTGCGTGAGGAGGGACGAGAACCACGAGGAGGGCTGTTGGTGGCGGTGGAATCAGCGGAATTGTGGCCAAGAAGAGCGGTGTCATGGGCATGGACGACGACGACGTCGTTGGAGGTGGCTTCAAGTTCCAACATGGAACGTGCCTCATCAAAGGAAGGCAAAGGCTTACGGTGCTGCACGGTGGATTTGAACGACTTGTAGTCGTCGATGAGGCCACGAAGTAGACGAAGCACCATCTGAGCATCGGTAACTGGTTGGCCAACATTGCGGAGCTTATCGGCGAGAACCTTAATCTGAGTGCAGTACTCCTTTACACTCGAGAAATTGCTGAGATGAGTGGTGGTAAATTGTGCGTCCAATTGACACGCCCGTGCGGTCTTGTTATCAAGAAACAGGTTTTCAAGGTGGGACCAGGCCTTGGCGGCAGTATCATCAGACGAGATGATAGTATTAAGAAGATCAGTGGCAATGGTGCCATAGATCCATTATTGACGAACGATGTCATCAAGGCGCTGCCATATGGCTTTCTCGGCGTCCGTAGAGGAAGACGAGGTGGCTGCCGAAGTTGCAGGGGAGGGAGGCTTAATGTGCTCTAGAACAAGGTTGGCTCGACAATGAAGTTTGAAGAGCGTGGCCCAATTTGAGTAATTGGTGCCTTCATAGTCAAGCACAAGAGGGATGGCCAATTTGATGTTGGCAACGGTGGTGGCAGGGTGAAGCTTGTCAGCCATGGCAGAAAAGACGGCAGGATGGAGAGATCTAGCCTGATACCATGTGAGAATGTAATTCCCTGCCTTCTCATTAATCATAATTAGGGATATATACAAAAGATAACCCTATGGGTATTAGCGAAATTACAAACTAATTACAAACTAATTAAGAAACAATATATATACTACCATATATATACAATATCTATCACTCCCATATCTAGAGGCGGATCTAGGATTTCGAAATTGGAGAGGCCTTGTTTTTGAAAAAAATCAAAATTTTATTCCTTTAATATTGTTTTCATTTTTATCTAATATATATAATATTATGATTTTCAAGTAGAGGTGATCATGGGCCGGGCCGCGCCAAAAAAAAAATTGCCCATTGGACGGGGCGGGCCCAAATTTGGGCAAAAAATTTGTGCCCAAAACCCGTTATTTCGGACCGGGCCGAGCGGACTTTTCCGGGCCAAAACGGGACGGGCCAAATTTAGACTAAAAAGTCTTTTTTGGCTTGTCCAAAGCCCGCTCAAAATAAAAAAACGGCCTGGGCCCGGCCGTGGGCCAAAAAAACTACCCAAACCCGCCCAAAAACCGAGGCGGGTTGGAGTTGATCAACTCTATTTTCAAGTCTCTAACCTACAACACCATTAATATCAATTCCCTGTACAAAAAATTATACGAAGTTGATATGTATAACAATATATACATACTTCCTCCGTTCTGTTTTAAATGAAATATTAGGTGAAATGACACTATTCATTGATCAATTTTGACTCCAATTTATCGACATTATATAAAGAAAAACATAGTCAAGTGAGATCTTGTTAGATTCGTCTCGATGCATATTATCAAATTATAACTTTTTTATATTTTTTACGTGTGCACAACTAAAGATATTAATGATTAAAGAAGCGCGTTGGGTTGCGTGAAAAAACAAACGTTTCATTTAAAACAGAACGGATGAAGTATATATGTTTAAATTCATATGATCGAGAACCGTGAGAACCCGCTCATTTTTCCTTATTTTACGAAGAATTTACTCATTTCACAATGTTTTTACTTATTTTATGTTTTGCTTATTTTATGTTTTTGCTCATTTAACATTTTTATGTTCATTTCACAATGTTTTTGCTCATTTCACGTTTTGCTCATTTTACGTTTTTACTCATTTAACTTTTCTATGCTTATTTTACGTTTTTCTCATTTTGCAATTATGCTCATCTTACGTTTTTTATCATTTAATATTTTCTACTCATTTTGTACTTTTGCTCATTTTTTATTTTTCTGGCTCATTTTATGAAGTTTTTACTTAATTATTTTTAGTGGTTCTCACGGTTCTCACCTTAAGAGGGTTCTCACTGGAACCCAACCCTATATATATATATATATATATATATATATATATATATATATATATATATATATATATATATATATATATATATATATATATATATATATATATATATAATGTTATACATTGAGATAAATTCGACATTAAACAATAACATTTGTTTTTATATGGTTTATTAGTTAAAAGATTTACAGAAAAGAAATGTATGAATAAAACACAAAATCAAATGTTGCAATTTCTTGAAAATGAAGGGAGGTCATTGCTAGAGTATAAACTCAACTTTAAAAAGCTCATATTTATAGAATTACAATTATTGTTGGACATAAAATTGCAAAAGATATCAACTTTGTCAATAACGAAGTTGAAAAAAATAAACAAAAATTGTAAAGATGAATGCATTATGCATTTGGACAGTGGAAAAAAACCCTGAGCGGTGGACTGTAGTCTACTTGCTTCGAAAGGGATTCGAACACGGAACCACCAATATCATGAGTATCCTGACGCAGAGACATTAACCACCACAACAAATCCCATTTTGTGATAAGAAGCGCGCGAAAGCTTTTTATTTCCCAAATAAAATGCAAATGGCTTGAAAATAAAATAAGTTTTTTTATAAAATTTTGGTGGGGCCGGGGCCACCCAGGTCCCTATACGATATCTTTATCCCACTACCAGTCCCACCCTCCCAAACTACCCACCATGAAAAATCCACGAAAACCCTAGCCCACCGGCTTCTCATGGAGTGATAGAGGGAGGCTCTGCTTTTGGGGGTCGCCTCCTCCCTCCTCCTCAAGAGCAACATTCTTCCTCTTCTCATACAACCTATCGTCGAGGTTATTATAAAGCACTTATGTCGGAATTCATTTATAACAAAATTCACAAACGATAAGTTTTTCGATTTATCAAAATTCAACCACAAATCTAGGAGTAGAGAGTGAAGGGAGATCGTGAAGGTGGGTTTTATAGGGTGGGTAGTTTGGGAGGGTGAGGTTGGGTTCGAGGTTTGGTAGGGGTGAGGCTGGGCGTCAGTAGGCTAGGGTTTGGATTGATGGTGGTTGGGTTTTATCAACGTGGTGATTGGGGGGCTTTCGTGGGCGACGAGGGTGGGTTCGGGCTGGTTTGGGCGGGGTTGTGGAGGGTTCGAGGTTTGGTAGAGGATACGGTGGTGGTCGGGCGAAGGTATAGTGGGGGGTTTTATTTTTTGGTTTTAGTGGTTGGTGGTGGTGGGGGGGGGTTTTGGGTGGGGATGAGGGTGATTGGGTGAAGGCGAGTGGGTTGTAGAGGTGGGATTAGTGGAAGGGAGGCGGTGGTGGAAGGGGAGGGGGAGTTTTGTTGTGGTAAAGTTTGTTTTAGTGAATTTATAAATTGTAATAATTAGATTTAGGTGTTTTATTTTAGTTTTAAATAAATTATTTCTTAATTACATAATTGGGGTATTAAACCTGCATTTGCAGGTTACCAACGAGTAACGACCCATTTTGAGCAGACACACCCCAAGGGTTGAATTATACCCAAAATTTAAAAGGTACGACTATTTTGGGAAGATCGCACAAAGGTAGAGTTATTCCCATAAAAAAATCAATAATTTATTTTAGAATATGGGAGGTATGTTTTATGACTTCATCAAGCTTAATCGTTAACATCTCTTCTAGGTTGGCCCTTGACTACTGGTATTGAGTATTGACTATCGAGGGCATAAATATTGGGGGTGTTTGGCAATTAGAGTTTTGGACCATTTTTAGAGTTTTGACTAGTCAGAAACTCTAAAAGGGGTGTTTGGTAAAAGAGAGTTTTAAAGTGGGTTTTATAATAAAAACTCTCAAAATGAAAAAGCTCCTAATAGGAGCTTTTTCTTTAGAGGATTAGGTAAAAATATGTTCAATATAATGATTTTTTTTGCCTCTAATAATAATACTACACATATGTATTAAAATGTCTATAAATGTCATTTCACACAAACAAATAACAATAAGCTTTTAGCAATCAGTTTATTGTTACCAAACACATTTATAAAAAAAAGTTGTCAAATCAGCAATCAAAGCTGCTGAACAAAAAGTTAAAACTCTAACAGCAAACTCTAAACTCTAACAACTAAACTCTAAACTCTATTTGCCAAACAGGGCCATTATCGCTAATCCCTACAAAAACAAATAAACAAATTTTAAAACAGCAAAAAAGAAAAAAGAAACGGGGAAGTAAGTTTACGTGGCAAGAACACAGGCGTTGCGGCTGTTGTGGCCGAAAGCTGATATGAGAATACAGATCTTGTCATATCACATTTTTTCTAATAAAAAAATTGTGAAAATTCTACAATGGTCTTTTTTCAAAAAAGACCATGGAAATGGTGGGGCCACAAGCAATGTGAGCCACCCACCTCATTTTCTTTTTAGCTTTGAAATGTTTTAAGAAAATACCAAAATCATTTATTGTAATTTCTGAAAATGTTTTAAATAATTTCGAAAATAAAAAAAAATGAAAAAATTCTAAAAAATCGGAAAAATAATTTCGGGCAAAAAAAAAATTTTGGGAATTTTTTTTTTACCCAGATTTTCTCTCTCCTCTCTTCTACCCCCTCTTCCCTCAAATCTTCCATGGATCTTCAATTCTTGTCGAATTTTGAGTAGATTTCTTTCCCCTAATCCTTCTCTTTCCATCAAATGGTAAGAATTCATGAAGAAATCATGAATTTGTGATGAAAAGTTGTAAAATCAAAATTGTAATTTTCGATTTTGGGGGAAAATTTTCGTGAAATTTGTTTCACTTTCCTCTCTTTCATCTTTGTAAATTCATGAAATGATGAACTAACAAACATAAAATTGATGATCCTATGTAGACCATGAACACCCGAAATCCATGGAAAGTAAAGTATGAGTTTTAAAATGAACAAATTTAAAAATCAAGATTCTAGGTCATTATGTATTTTACAAAAACATAATTTGATTGTTGTAATGTGTTGGAAAACCGCCGATTTGGGACCGATTTGTGCATTTTGGAGTATTGATGACCATTTTCACAGTAGAAAA
Organism: Beta corolliflora; assembly: GCA_947648045.1. Lineage (NCBI taxonomy): Eukaryota > Viridiplantae > Streptophyta > Magnoliopsida > Caryophyllales > Amaranthaceae > Beta > Beta corolliflora. The sequence continues at coordinate 16,243 of CANSZD010000525.1, read as the reverse complement.
AGAATTTTAGAGGAGAGAGAAAAAATCGAAAGGTTGAAGATGAGGGTTGAAGAAGATGACTGAACAGATACTTTAGGTAATTACTAAAATGGGTTTCGGTAATTACCAAAACTTTGCAGAAACTAAGAGAAATCTCAAAAACTCCAATTCTAAAGTGTATTGAAAATAAACAATTCAAATCAACAATCCTAAGTACAAATTAATGAATATACTATAAATGAGTTAATCCAAATAAGTCAAATAGAGTTATAAAGTCACAATATGTAAGAGATAAGAATATCTTAGTAGGTTTGGTCATGGCCAAAACTTGTTTGGTAATTACCTTAAAGCATATGATCTAGGGTTAATTTGGGATTTTTAGTACAAGGAGGGACAATGGGGGCCCAAAACTCGAGTCAATGGAGTTTGGTGAGGTATTGGGCTTAATGGACTCAGTGACATGATTGTCCAATCCCTATAGGATTGCTTTGATGAGTAATGATAAATGATTGTCATTGGGAGAATATCATCCACTTAGTACTTTGGTAATCTTCATAACATGTTTGGTAATTACCTTAAAGCATATGATTGGGGTTAATTTAAGCTTCTTTGTACAAGGAGGTACATTGGGGGCCAAAAACTCAAGTCATTGGGGTTTGGTGAGGTATTGGGCCTATTGGACCCAGTGGCATGATTGTCCAATCCCCATAGGATTGCTTTGATGAGTAATGAGAATGGATTGTGATAGGATAGGTTTAGTAATATCCAAAACATGTTTGGTAGTTACCTAAAAGCATATGATCTAGGGTTAATTTGGGCTTTTTTGTAAAAGGAGGGATAATGGGGGCCCAAAACTCAAGCCAATGGGGTTTGGTGAGGTATTGGTCCTAATAGAGTCAGTGGCATGATTGTCCAATTCCCATATGATTGCTTTGATGAGTAAAGATAAATGATTGTGATTGGATAGGTTTAGTAATACCCAAAACATGTTTGGTACGTACCTAAAAGCATATGATATAGGGTCAATTTGGGCTTTTTAGTAAAAGGAGGGACAATGAGGGCCCAAAACTCAATTCAATGGGGTTTGGTGAGGTATTGGCCCTAATAGACTTAGTGGCATGATTGTCCAATTCCCATAGTATTGATTTGATGAGTAATGATAAATGATTGTGATTGGATAGGTTTAGTAATACCCAAAACATATTTGGTAATTACCTAAAAGTATATGATCTAGGGTTGATTTGGGCTTTCTGGAACAAGAAGGGATAATGGGGGACCAAAACAAAAGCCAATGGGGTTTGGTGAGGTATTGGTGCTAATGGACTCAGTGGCATGATTGTCCAATCCCCATAGGAATTCTTTGATGAGTAATGATAAATAATTGTGATTTGATAGGTTTAGTAATACCCAAAACATGTTTGGTAATTACCTCAAAACATATGATTTAGGGTTAATTTGGGCTTTTCAATACAAGGAGGGATAATGGGGGCCCAAAAATCAAGTCAATGGGGTTTGGTGAGGTATTGGGCCTAATGGAATAAGTGGCATGATTGTCCAATCCCCAAAGGATTGCTCTGTTGAGTAATGATAAATGATTGTCATTTAGAGAACATCATCCACTTAGTAGTTTGGTAGTCTTCATAACATATTTGGTAATTACCTTAAAGCATATGATCTAGGGTTAATTTGGGATTTTTAGTACAAGGTGGGACAATGGGGGCCCAAAACTCGAGTCAATGGGGATTGGTGAGGTATTGGGCCTAATGGACTCAGTGGCATGATTTTCCAATCCCCATAGGATTGCTTTGATGAGTAATGATAAATGATTGTCATTTTGAAAACATCACCCACTTAGTAGTTTGATAATCTTCAAAACATGTTTGGTAATTACCTTAAAGCATATGATTAGGGTTAATTTAGGTTTCTTTGTACAAGGAGGTACATTTGGGGCCCAAACCTCAAGTCAATGGGGTTTGGTGAGGTATTGGGCCTAATGTACTCAGTGGCATGATTTTCCAATCCCCATAGGATTGCTTTGATGAGTAATGATAAATGATTGTCATTTTGAAAACATCACCCACTTAGTAGTTTGATAATCTTCAAAACATGTTTGGTAATTACCTTAAAGCATATGATTGGGGTTAATTTGGGTTTCTTTATACAAGGAGGTACTTTTGGGGCCCAAACCTCAAGTCAATGGGGTTTGGTGAGGTATTGGGCCTAATGGCTCCAGTGACATGATTGTCCAATCCCCATAGGATTGCTGTGATGAGTAATGGGAATAGATTGTGATAGGATAGTTTTAGTAATAACCAAAATATGTTTGGTACTTGCCTAAAAACATATGATCTAGGGTTAATTTGGGCTTTTTAGTACAAGGAGGGACAATGGGGGCCCAAACTCGAGTCAAAGGGGTTTGGTGAGGTATTGGGCCTAATGGACTCAGTGACATGATTGTCCTATCCCAATAGGATTGCTTTGATGAGTAAATGATAAATGATTGTCATTGGGAGAACATCATCCACTTAGTACTTTGGTAATCTTCATAACATGTTTGGTAATTACCTTAAAGCATATGATTGGGGTTAATTTGGGCTTCTTTGTACAAGGAGGTACATTGGGGGCCAAAAACTCAAGTCATTGGGGTTTGGTGAGGTATTGGGCCTATTGGACCCAGTGGTATGATTGTCTAATCCCCATAGGATTGCTTTGATGAGTAATGAGAATGGATTGTGATAGGATAGGTTAAGTAATATCCAAAACATGTTTGGTAGTTACCTAAAAGCATATGATCTAGGGTTAATTTGGGCTTTTTTGTAAAAGGAGGGATAATGGGGGCCCAAAACTCAAGCCAATGGGGTTTGGTGAGGTATTGGTCCTAATAGAGTCAGTGGCATGATTGTCCAATTCCCATAGGATTGCTTTGATGAGTAAAGATAAATGATTGTGATTGGATAGGTTTAGTAATACCCAAAACATGTTTGGTACGTACCTAAAATCATATGATCTAGGGTCAATTTGGGCTTTTTAGTAAAAGGAGGGATAATGAGGGCCCAAAACTCAATTCAATGGGGTTTGGTGAGGTATTGGTCCTAATAGACTCAGTGGCATGATTGTCCAATTCCCATAGTATTGCTTTGATGAGTAATGATAAATGATTGTGATTGGATAGGTTTAGTAATACCCAAAACATGTTTGGTAATTACCTAAAAGTATATGATCTAGGGTTAATTTGGGCTTTCTGGTACAAGAAGGGATAATGGGGGACCAAAACAAAAGCCAATGGGGTTTGGTGAGGTATTGGTGCTAATGGACTCAGTGGCATGATTGTCCAATCCCCATAGGAATTCTTTGATGAGTAATGATAAATGATTGTGATTGGATAGGTTTAGTAATACCCAAAACATATTTGGTAATTACCTCAAAACATATGATTTCGGGTTAATTTAGGCTTTTCAATACAAGGAGGGATAATGGGGGCCCAAAACTCAAGTCAATGGGGTTTGGTGAGGTATTGGGCTTAATGGAATAAGTGGCATGATTGTCCAATCCCCAAAGGATTGCTCTGTTGAATAATGATAAATGATTGTCATTTAGAGAACATCATCCACTTAGTAGTTTGGTAGTTTTCATAACATATTTGGTAATTACCTTAAAGCATATGATCTAGGGTTAATTTGGGATTTTTAGTACAAGGAGGGACAATGGGTGCCTAAAACTCGAGTCAATGGGGTTTGGTGAGGTATTGGGCCTAATGGACTCAGTGGCATGATTTTCCAATCCCCATAGGATTGCTTTGATGAGTAATGATAAATGATTGTCATTTTGAAAACATCACCCACTTAGTAGTTTGGTAATCTTCAAAACATGTTTGGTAATTAATTCAAAGCATATGATTGGGGTTAATTTGGGTTTCTTTGTACAAGGAGGTAGATTTGGGGCCCAAACCTCAAGTCAATGGTGTTTGGTGAGGTATTGGGCCTAATGGCTCCAGTGACATGATTGTCCAATCCCCATAGGATTGTTGTGATGAGTAATGAGAATAGATTGTGATAGGATAGTTTTAGTAATAACCAAAATATGTTTGGTACTTACCTAAAAGCATATGATCTAGGGTTAATTTGGGCTTTTTAGTACAATGAGAGACAATGAGGGCCCAAAACTCAAGTCAAAGGGGTTTGGTGAGGTATTGGTCCTAATGGACTCAGTGACATGATTGTCCAATCCCTATAGGATTGCTTTGATGAGTAATGATAAATGATTGTCATTGGGAGAACATCATCCACTTAGTACTTTGGTAATTTTCATAACATGTTTGGTAATTACCGTAAAGCATATGATTGGGGTTAATTTGGGCTTATTTGTACAAGGAGGTACATTGGGGGCCAAAAACTCAAGTCATTGGGGTTTGATGAGGTATTGGGCCTATTAGACCCAGTGGCATGATTGTCCAATCCCCACAGGATTGCTTTGATGAGTAATGAGAATGGATTGTGATAGGATAGGTTTAGTAATATCCAAAACATGTTTGGTAGTTACCTAAAAGTATATGATCTAGGGTTAATTTAGGCTTTTTTGTAAAAGGAGGGATAATGGGGGCCCAAAACTCAAGCCAATGGGGTTTGGTGAGGTATTGGTCCTAATAGAGTCAGTGGCATGATTGTCCAATTCCCATAGGATTGCTTTGATGAGTAAAGATAAATGATTTTGATTGGATAGGTTTAGTAATACCCAAAACATGTTTGGTACCTACCTAAAAGCATATGATCTAGGGTCAATTTGGGCTTTTTAGTAAAAGGAGGGATAATGAGGGCCCAAAACTCAATTCAATGGGGTTTGGTGAGGTATTGGTCCTAATAGACTCAGTGGCATGATTGTCCAATTCCCATAGTATTGCTTTGATGAGAAATGATAAATGATTGTGATTGGATAGGTTTAGTAATACCCAAAACATGTTTGGTAATTACCTAAAAGTATATGATCTAGGGTTAATTTGGGCTTTCTGGTACAAGAAGGGATAATGGGGGCTTAAAACTCAAGGCAATGGGGTTTGGTGAGGTATTGGTCCTAATAGACTCAGTGGCATGATTGTCCAATTTCCATAGGATTGCTTTGATGAGTAAAGATAAATGATTGTGATAGGATAGTTTTGGTAATAACCAAAATATGTTTGGTACTTACCTATAAGCATATGATCTAGGGTTAATTTGGGATTTTTAGTACAATGAGGGACAATGAGGGCCTAAAACTCGAGTCAAAGGGGTTTGGTGAGGTATTGGTCCTAATGGACTCAGTGACATGATTGTCCAATCCCTATATGATTGCTTTGATGAGTAATGATAAATGATTGTCATTTTGAAAACATCACCCACTTAGTACTTTGGTAATCTTCATAACATGTTTGGTAATTACCTTAAAGCATATGATTGGGGTTAATTTGGGTTTCTTTGTACAAGGAGGTACATTTGGGGCCCAAACCTCAAGTCAATGGGGTTTGGTGAGGTATTGGGCCTAATAGCCCCAGTGACATGATTGTCCAATCCCCATAGGATTGTTGTGATGAGTAATGGGAACAGATTGTGATAGGATAATAACCAAAATATGTTTGGTACTTACCTAAAAGCATATGATCTAGGGTTAATTTGGGCTTTTTTGTACAATGAGGGACAATGGGGGCCCAAAACTCAAGCACTAGAGGAAAAAAGCCCAAGGGCTGCGGTCAAAAGGGGCCCAAGGGTTGCGTTTTTTGACCGCAGCCATTAGACTAGCAGCCCTTGGCAATTAGGAAGGGCTGCGGTTTTTAACCGCAGCCCTTAGCGCGTTAAGGGCTGCGGTCAGGGCAAAAACCGCAGCCCTTGGTTGGTTAAGGGCTGCGGTTAAGGGCAAAAACCGCGGCCCTTAGTGTGTTAAGGGTCGCGGTTTTGCCCTTAACCGCAGCCCTTAACCAACCAAGGGCCGGTTTTGCCCGAACCGCCCTTGTGACCCAAAAAAAAATAAAAAAAAAAAATTTTTTTTTTCGCATTTTTTAGCCCAAAATGACCCCTCAAACAATTATATATATAGAAAAGTATCATTCTTCATTACAAATATATAGGAAGTTATAAAAAAATATGGTACTCCACTAAATTCAATTTGATGACTTCATATTTTCTCTTCTTGAGGAGCAAGATCCTCTTGTGCCCCATCCATATCTTTTTTCTTCTTCACAAATTCTTAGATGCGAAATTTTCAAATTGTTTGAGGTGCAACCGCACAAGAGCTTAACTAAACCAATAAACAACCAACAACCACTTAGTTCTTGGTAGCTTTGATACGCAAACTGATTACCAACCTTCACATCCATATATTAAATATAAAGCAAACGGCATCACATATACCTTAAATTTTGTGGCAACACTCAACTTTTTGTGAATCGGCTCCCCTAGACTTGAATAAGGGACCAACAACGGGTTTTTTTGGACTGTCAAAGATACTTGAAGCAAATTTCCGAAGAAGGAAAGTCTCACAAGAAGACAAAAGTTGAACAGAGCCAAAATGCATCGGAGTCTCTGTTCTTATCCTAAAACCTTGTTGTGTCATACATAACCCGAAACAAGTAGCGAGTGTCCCACCATAAAAATTATTGAAACATATCACAAGTAAACGACAAAAAATTAAGTACCCACGTACAAAACTTTAAGCAAGTATTATAGCCGAAAACTTTCCAAAACAATCGCCAGTTTAGCAAAGACACATGGCCATGTTATACATCTTGAATTCTATAAGGATGCGCTATAGTCTCGTAAATTGAAATTTCAAACTTTCCTAACAAACTTATCTCCCCGCTCTAATTTGAATAAATGACGATTGAAGTCTTTGCTGCAATCTCTCATTCGCATAATTGATGCGTAACCGCTCAAAGCTATTTTTCCCAAAACAAGGGTGTACAAGATGAATATTGAAGATAGTTAAAGAGGTAAAATGGAATACAAAAATATAACAATGTAAACCCGAATGAATAAATAAATGAATAAAAACATACATCAAATGATTCAAAACCATATTTGTTCTACAAGCCAATTAAACAAGCAAGAATAGATAGATTTTGCCAATGCATCACGAGTATACGGTTTCAAAGCTAAAATAAATAAAATTTACGCTTGCCATGTACTATAATGCAACCGAAGCTAAATGTGAACACATCGCAATCGGGTCTATGTTCGCGTTGGCCACCAATAATTCAAGTAAATAACAGAAAATCAACCAATAAGCGACCAAAACTGGAACTATAATAAACAAAAAATTTAAGTGATTCAAGGAACATAGAACTAAGATCACAAAGAAAAAGAAAAAGAACTTGTATGCATTGACAAACATTGCTCAAAGAACGAAACAAAAATATCTTCATCCAATTGCCCCAACACCTTTAAACACACGGGTATTATGAAGGCGACAAAGTACAAGGGAGTATCAAGTACGACTATATACTCCCTCGTTTGAGTACTAGTTCAAATTGCACTATCGGGGAGGGGGGGGCTTGCGGGGGGTCGTGGGAGGGGGGGGGCTGCGGGGGTCGGCGAGGGGGTGGGCCGCAGGGGGTCGGGAGGGGGGGTGCGGGGGGTCGGTGAGGGGGAGGGGGATTGCGGGGGTCGGGGAGGGGGGTGGGCCGCAGGGGGTCGGTGAGGGGGTGGGGCGCAGGGGGTCGGTGGGGGGGGATTGCAGGGGGTCGGAGGGGGGGATTGCAGGGGGTCGGGGAGGGGGGCTTGCGGGGGTCGGGGAGGGGTGGGGCTGCGGGGGGTCAGTGAGGGGGGTGGGCCGCAGGGGGTCGTGAGGGGGCGGGCTGCAGAGGGGCCGTGAAGGGGGGTTGTGGGAGGGGGTCAGTGAGGGGGGATTGCAGGGGGTCGGTGAGGGGGGGGATTGCGGGGGTCGGGGAGGGGGGGGGCAGGGGGGGCAAGTGAGGGGGTGGGGCTTTGCAAAAATCAAGTCAAGTTGCATGACAACTCGATTTGTAGAAGCAAACCATCAACAAACATAATCCATATCTTTGATCACAACCAAAATAGAGAGACATAAAGGACCAATTTTCATGATAAGACACCGCCAAAACAAATGCAAGAATATCAATGTCGGCTAAGAGAAGTAGACAAATACCCGAAATCAACATAATCTAAAAAACATAGAATAATTACCCGGAAGTACATAACTAAACACAAAGATAAAACAACAACCCCGTAAAAGTGTTAACCATGTGAATGATCTGTTTCACCATTAATGGAGCCTTGACTTAACATCAACATGCCGATAATTAAGAGCCTCCAAAGCGTCATCATCTCCTTCCCATCTCTCTCCTTCTCCGCTATTTGCCTCTCTATCTTTTTTTAACTCCTTTACTATTTTTCACTCTCACCTATCCCCGTCCGTGAAATTTAAACAGAAAGTGATGGTCTACTCTTATTTTCTCCCAAAATTACGAATAACTAAGGTCTATAGGGATACGGGTCCCTAATCAAATATCGAACTTAAAAGTTGTCTCGCTTATCTCTTCCGAGCGGAATAAACGAGTTCCCATTTATGGTCCACGGGTTCCTAACAACGAGTTTCTATTAGTAAATTAGTAACAGGCTCCTAAAAACTCGAAGGCTAAGAGCTCAAAGAACCCACTAAAAACCCCTCAATAAAAGATGGTGAAAGATTGATTTTCTGAGTCATAATGACGAACGAGCTCCAGTCACATTGAGAAGAAGAAGTCATGGTAGAAAAGAGAAAAGCACAAGCAAAAATGAGAGGCAGAAGCAATGAAAAAGAGAATATAGAGAGAGAAAAATGAAGGCTCTGCTTTAGCCATAAGGCTTAAAGTTTGAAACCAAATAAAATTGTCATTTACAAAAGAATACAACGCTAGCACTCCAAGTCACTCTCAGCCACAAGAGACCCCTCTTTGGTCATACGTTAATCCATTCTATGTGCATATTAAACTCCACGTAGGCGCTCCTTCAATTTTTTTTGTTGAACAGGCAACCTACACATAGCATACCTTCTATCTATTTATTTTATAAGTAGAGAAGAATAGGTCCCTAATTAGGTGAGAAATGTACACACAGAGAAACTCCAATTATATAATACATGAGTTATTGAACATTTGTCCAAAAAATTGGGATTCATGATAATCCGATACAAATCAGGACTTAAGAAGTATCTCGCCATTTAGCAACATTTAGAACAATTGAAAAGAAAAGGCACAAGTAAACCAAGTCAAAAATTCATTTCATTCCTAAACAATCAACTATCAAAGGGACATGGAGAAGGGAGAAAGAATAGAGCTAATTTCGAGAGAGCAATTTCGCAATATGCAATTTTTACACACGATTACCATAAAACGATCAGGAACGTAGGATAAAATAAGAGCAACAGATGGTCCAATATTGACCTACAACTACATACATATTTATCCAATTCGCAAGACAAATTATGAAAAAGAATAGACATGTACCTTTCGTTTATAACGAAAGCAACTTCATTAATCGCAAAGCACAAGGATTAGGTGCATGATTAATCAAGATTGAAGACTTAAATGTCAAGATGTGATGAACTTTAGTATCCACTGGATTTGTAAATGATTAGTGTTACCCGATGGAGAAGCACCGATCCCCTCGATAATTCTTTGGTGTTACTTCGCTATATACACAGGAACCCGTTCCACATTCATATATATTAATTATTATTACATTATATTTCTATTTCTCTCGTACACCAATATTAATTTTCCCACAAAGTTTCACTATAAAAGCTAACTTACCACATAAGAAATGATGCCGCATACAAAACCAAGAGTTAGTCTACCGATATCAAGAATTCCGAACCCTACAACTTAAGTGAACTACTTATGTCACTCAAACTATTGACCATAAAAATTAAAAACCAAACTTCAAGGCGTACTACTAGTATACGACTTGATATAACAACAAAATACAACCTGTGTATATACTACGAAAAGCCACCCACCAATGCCAAGTATGCTTGATATCCCCATTGTCCGCATCAAGAGTTGATCGTAACAGGCTACGCTTAGAAAGGAAGCTAAACAATCGAGTGGTCGACATCATGCGAAAAGGTAAAAGACTCTTACACCACGGCGACCAATGGAATCGGCTAGTTTTCCCGTATACTAGTGCACCTAACGGTCCTCCAACTGTCGCATTGATCCGAAAAGCGAATACTGCAGCGAGTAAAACAAAGTAATTAAGCCCGATATATAGCATCAAGATTTCTGTTTTTGTGAAAGAAGAAACAGCTTTTTATGGCGACCGTAAGCGAGAGGTAGCTCAACGAATTGCCGTATAGTAGGCCGACTAATATAACTTTGATAGACTTGGTTGTTTAACCTCCTCACTGGATTCCGTTGAGCATTATAGTAGCTTAACGGATGCCGTAGGAAACTCTATTATCATTAATTAAATTACTCCCTTTCTACCAAAAAAAAAAAGTTCAACCAATTTACCTCTCGCAGTAGTAAGGCGCAAGTCTTCGAGGATCGGCCGACCGAACAGGGGAAGAGTAGCCCGCCTACAAGCAATAGGAAAATGCTATGTTAATCGGCTACAACAATAGGAAAATGCTAGATTTCATTGCAAATTGCAAAATCTAAGTTACAATTCATACATTAATGGAGGATGAAAAACATTAGATTCGAAAATTCTATTGATGAGAGAGAAAGAGGTGTACTCGCTTGATCCCGGAAGTAAGAGGAGCGTGAGAGAATTGCGGACTTAATTTGAGATTCCATGTCGTTATCTTGATCAACTACAATGTTTGAGTTTGACACATTATCTTGATCCCCACTAACAGAGCTTGTCGCTACAGACATTAGACGACGCCGTATCATCAACAGATGGTATTTCATGCTGCCGTTTATTTTTCTTCTTCTTGTTTTTCTTTTTAGATTCTTCGTACAAACATCTAAGCTCAACCGAACATCCTACAAACCGAAGACATCGAAATTGTAAATAGCTTATAACATCAATGTAACGGAATTTCAATTCACGTTTATACTCAAATAAATTGTTTTGATCTATCTATGCTTAATTGAAAATCCTACAAGATGTACACATCGAAATTGTTTCGATTTCTAACATATCTATCAAATCAAATAAATCACAATAAAATCCATATTGCACACGAGTATTCATACTAGATTGACTTTTCTTCTACAAATTACCGAAAAACACGACATATACAAATACGGAGGACAAAATGCGTAGGCAATAACAAGATCGAAAAGATTCAACTCCGATAATGACAGATAATTTATAAATCGAAATCAAATTTTATCAAGAGTTTTGAGAAGAAATTGATAGATTTACCGGCAAGACTAAACGAGCCACGGCGTTAAGGAGTTGAGTGGGGCGGGTGGTGCGAGGAGATCCCCGGTGATGGATGCGGCTTGACGAGCAACGCCACGAGGAGATGTTTGTTGAGGGAGACAGTGGTGAGAGAGAAGAGGACCACCGGCTCTTGCTAACCCTAAACCCGCGAGCCCTCGCCTGCGAACCCTAAACCCTCGCAAACCACCGACTGCTACAAACCTCGCCGAAGAAGGATGAGAGGAGAGAGATTATGCGGTGAGAGGGGAGAGATGGGTTAATGGGAATTAGGAGGAGAGAGAGAAATAGGGTTCAAATGATGAGAAGCCCAAGGGAGTAAAGCGTACGTGGTTATTTCATTTTTTAGTCGCTCAAGGGTCATGGCCACCAAAAAATCGCAAACTTAATTTAAGGGCTGCGGTTTTTTAATTAACCGCAGCCCTTTAATCACTAAAGGGCTGCGGTTTTAGTTTAACCGCATCCCTTCACTATTAAGGGTCTGTTTTGCAATAAACCGCAGCCCTTGCACCGACCGCCCCTTGCGTTTTTCCACTAGTGAAGTCAAAGGGGTTTGGTGAGGTATTGGTCCTAATGGACTCAGTGACATGATTGTCCAATCCCTATAGGATTGCTTTGATGAGTAATGATAAATGATTGTCATTGGGAGAACATCATCCACTTAGTACTTTGGTAATTTTCATAACATGTTTGGTAATTACCTTAAAAGCATATGATTGGGGATAATTTGGGCTTCTTTGTACAAGGAGGTACATTGGGGACCAAAAACTCAAGTCATTGGGGTTTGGTGAGGTATTGGGCTTATTGGACCCAAATGGCATGATTGTCCAATCTCCATAGGATTGCTTTCAAGAGTAATGAGAATGGATTGTGATAGGATAGGTTTAGTAATATCCAAAACATATTTGGTAGTTACCTAAAAGCATATGATCTAGGGTTAATTTGGGCTTTTTGTAAAAGGAGGGATAATGGGGGCCCAAAACTCAAGCCAATGGGGTTTGGTGAGGTATCGGTCCTAATAGAGTCAAGGGGCATGATTGTCCAATCCCATAGGATTGCTTTGATGAGTAAAGATAAATGATTTTGATTGGATATGTTTAGTAATACCCAAAACATGTTTGGTACGCACCTAAAATCATATGATCTAGGGTTAATTTGGGCTTTTTAGTAAAAGGAGGAGGAATGAGGGCCCAAAACTCAAGTCAATGGGGTTTGGTGAGGTATTGGTCCTAATAGACTCAGTGGCATGATTGTCCAATCCCCATAGGATTGCTTTGATGAGTAATGATAAATGATTGTCATTAGGAGAACATCATCCACTTAGTACTTTGGTAATCTTCATAACATGTTTGGTACTTACCTTAAAGCATATGATTGGGGTTAAATTGAGCTTCTTTGTACAAGGAGGGACAATGAGGGCCCAAAACTCAAGTCAATGGGGTTTGGTGAGGTATTGGGCCCTAATAGCCCCAAAGGACATGATTGTCCAATCCCCATAGGATTCTTTGTGATGAGTAATGGGAACAGATTGTGATAGGATAGTTTTAGTAATAACCAAAATATACCTAAAAGCATTTGATCTAGGGTTAATTTGGACTTTTTAGTACAATGAGGGACAATGGGGCCCAAAACTCAAGTCAAAGGGTTTGGTGGTATCGGGTCCTAATGGACTCGATGACATGATTGTCCAATCCCTATAGGATTGCTTTGATGAGTAATGATAAATGATTGTCATTGGGAGAACATCATCCACTTAGTACTTTGGTAATCTTCATAACATGTTTGGTAATTACCTTAAAGCATATGATTGGGGATAATTTAGGCTTCTTTGTACAAGGAGGTACATTGGGGGCCAAAAACTCAAGTCATTGGGGTTTGGTGAGGTATTGGGCCTATTGGACCCAGTGGCATGATTGTCCAATCTCCATAGGATTGCTTTGATGAGTAATGAGAATGGATTGTGATAGGATAGGTTTAGTAATATCCAAAACATGTTTGGTAGTTACCTAAAAGCATATGATCTAGGGTTAATTTGGGCTTTTTTGTAAAAGGAGGATAATGGGGGCCCAAAACTCAAGCCAATGGGGTTTGGTGAGTATTGGTCCCTAATAGAGTCGATGGCATGATTGTCCAATTCCCATAGGATTGCTTTGATGAGTAAAGATAAATGATTTTGATTGGATATGTTTAGTAATACCCAAAACATGTTTGGTACGTACCTAAAATCATATGATCTAGGGTGAATTTGGGCTTTTTAGTAAAAGGAGGGACAATGAGGACCCAAAACTCAAGTCAATGGGGTTTGGTGAGGTATTGGTCCTAATAGACTCAGTGGCATGATTGTCCAATCCCCATACGATTGCTTTGATGAGTAATGATAAATGATTGTCATTAGGAGAACATCATCCACTTAGTACTTTGGTAATCTTCATAACATGTTTGGTATTTACCTTAAAGCATATGATTGGGGTTAAATTGGGCTTCTTTGTACAAGGGGGACAATGAGGGCCCAAAACTCAAGTCAATGGGGTTTGGTGAGTATTGGGTCCTAATGGACTCGGTGGCATGATTGTCCAATCCCCATGGATTCCTTTGATGAGTAATGAGAATGGATTGTGATTGGATACGTTTAGTAATACCCAAAATATATTTGGTAATAACCAAACACCTTATGATTTGGCGGAAAATCGAAATTTTGAAATTTGAAAAAAGATTGTTTGGTAAAAATTTGAAGTTCAAAATTTTGGCTTCCCTCCATATTATGTCTGTACTAATGTCATATTATTTGCATTCTATCTATCATGTCACATTATTTTCTCTCTAAGTGTTCTAGCTACTAGCTTCTACTTACTTCTCCAACTTTTGAGACAATCGTTGCACCATTGTAGAATTCGAGTTGAGAAGAATTACAAAATTGACTAAGGTGAATATTTAGCATCCGTAATTTTTGATTATTTTGTTTTTTTTTTTTTAAATTATATGTTATTGCGTGAAGGTTGTTGATTTCTTTGTGGTTATTTCGGTACAAGTATGTCAAGGGAAATCTCCCCACAATGAACCGTGAAGAAATATATTGCGGCTAGCGGTTTTCGATTCTGCAAAGTTGAAGTCATGGACTCATGAGAATCCCCGGAAGGAGATTTATGGCATGCAAATATTGGGACCGTGACACCAATTCAAGGGGGTGTGAATTTTTTAGATGGATTGATAACGAAATTATAGATTGGGCAAAGGGATGTGGCAAACCAACTTCTATTTGAGAAAAAAACTGCAACCGAGGTTAATTTGATGAAGAATGAGAATAAGAGGCTTGTTGATGAATTAGAAAAGATGAAGCACGGGATGAGAAAGAAAAAGTTTCATCCAAGGGGAAGGGTTATGTGGTATTATGTCTCTCTCGTTTGGCTATTTTTACTGTAATAGTGAGTATTTTGATAGTGAAGATTTCTGGCTAGAAGTTGTTAAATTTGAAATACTATGTAAATGCAACTTGAATGGAGCTTATGAAAACCAAAAGTGAAGATTTCTGTAATATTATTTGCACAATTTGGTTATTATCAAAAAATTTATTCAATCATTACTGAAAACCAAAAATAAGTATTAGGCCAAACAAAATAAGAAGGATTCATGGTTTGGTAATTTTTATGAGTGTTTATATATAAAAATTAGGTCTGTATGAGGTTCTTGGCCTATACACCCAGTGTTATATATTTCCCTAATCCCTATGTTATTTCGTTGTTGAGTTTTCGTAATTGTTTGAACTATAGTTTGGTAATTACCTGTATGAGTTTTGGTAATATCTAAAACTATACGTTTTGTGGGTAAAATACGAAAATTGAATTGTTTTAAATATTTTTTAAACCAAGATACTAAGGGCATTATTGTACTTATGCCGACCCCTATCGCATTCAAAGAACCGCCAACTTCTCCCTCCCTTAATTTCTCTCTCCTAAAACTACCCCTCATTCTCTCTCTTAAACCTTCCATCATTCCCAACTTCCTCCACTTTCTCTCTCATCAACCACACTTTCTTCTCCAAAAAAAAAAACAGTGGTTCTCTAAAAAAACGCACGGCATATTCTTGGCATCATATCCGGCAACACTTTCGGCATTATTTGTTCAAGGTGAGTTTGAATGTAGCGTTTAATTTTTTAGGGCAATTTCGAACTTTTGAATAGTGGCACCATACAACTCCATTCATGATTTAAATTTTGAAATATATGATTTAAGTATTTGAATAGTGAAAATTAATGTTTTCTCTTGTGGCAACTTCCATTTTTGTTGGAATTGTGATATTTAATTATTGTTGCTAGCACTTGATTATGTTGTTTGAATTGATAAAAGTACTTGTTTTGATATATTGGGGGAAGAGGAAGGATTGTGTTTGAATCTTATGAATTATGCGTTTCTATTCTTTCTAACACATAAATTTTGGTGCTTACCAAAATTACGAAAAACATGATTTAAGTATCTCAATATTGAAATTTAGGGTTTTGAATTGTGGTAATTTCGACTTTTTTTGGGAATAATAGCATATAATTATTTGTTGTTGTCCTATGATTTAAGTATTTGAATAGTGAAAGTTAGGGTTTTGTTGTAAGATTAGTTTGAAATTGACAATAGAAGAAATTTGTAAGAATCTAATCTTCATGTTAGTTTTAGAAAAGATGGAAGTTTGGACCATGGTGTCATTGATGAATTACAAAGATATTATTGTGATGTTTTACAATTTGTTGTGTGCTTCTCTAAACGCTAGTGATGCCTCACCTGTGTTTGGTATTTACCTAATGTATGGTTAGTGATTATCAAACCGTTTCAAATTGTCGTAATGTTATGAATTGTAAGTTTCAATGTAATGCGTGCTAATATTGTTTGGTTCATGTGTTTGGTGATAACCTCAATATGTT
>CANSZD010000524.1:450000-491316 GCA_947648045.1 Beta corolliflora | reverse complement strand
TTTACATAATTGTCCATATTGCATGAAAGTAAAAAAAAAGTTTCCAATCTTTAGTGGTTGAAATCTACAAATTAAACCCAATTGTAGAAATGCCATCAATTAGTGTTATGCTAATTACGGTGTTATGGTGTTTATCGAGTAGTATATACGAGCATATAGTATAATATTAATCTTCCATGAGACTACACACTTGTATTCATTCGAGCTATGTAATTTTAGCAAATATTCTCTCCAAATTGACAACTTTTCGGTGGGTTATGTAAAATTTGTATTTTAATGGGTATTTTAAACAATGGTCTTGAGTCATTTTATAATGTGAATGTTGAAGCTATGATGTATAGCGCACAACACATGCCGTGTCCTACGTTGATAAAAGATGTATAATACACAATAATGTATAATAGAAACTACACTCTGCTGCATCAATAATTGATGATATTTGGAGGACAGTCTAGGTGAATTGAGTGCAAATGGATTTACATAATTGTCCATACGCATGAAAGTAAAAAAAAAAGTTTCCAATCTTTAGTGGTTGAAATCTACAAGCAAATTAAACCCAATTGTAGAAATGCCATCAATTAGTGTTATGCTAATTCGGGTGTTATGGTGTTTATCGGGTAGTATATACGAGCATATAGTATAATATAATCTTCCGCAGACTACACTTGTATTCATTCAGCTATGTAATTTTAGCAACATTCTCTCCAAATTGACAACTTTTCGAAGGTTATGTACAATTTGTATTTTAATGGGTATTTTAAACAATGGTCTGAGTCATTTACTAATGTATTGATGAGTCTGATGTATAGCGCACAACACGTGTCGAATGTCCTACGTTGATAAAAGATGCGTATAATACACAATAATGTATAATAGAAACTACCTAAGCGCTACATGAATAATTGATGATATTTGGAGGATGTCGTAGGTGAATTGAGTGCAAATGGATTTACATAATTGTCCATACCGTATGAAAGTAAAAAAAAAAGTTTCCAATCTTTAGTGGTTAAATCTACAAGCAAATTAAACCCAATTGTAGAAATGCCATCAATGAGTGTTATGGTGTTAATGGTGGTTTATCTGGTAGTATATACTAGCATATAGTATAATATAATCTTCCGCAGATACACACTTGTATCAAAGCTATGTAATTTTAGCAACATTCTCTCCAAATTAACAACTTTTCGAGGAGTTATGTGAAATTTGTATTTTAATAGGTATTTTAAACAATGGTGTTGAGTCATTTATAATGTGAATGTTGAAACTATGATATATAGCGCACAACACATGTCGTGTCCCACATTGATAAAAGATGCGTATAATACACAATAATGTATAATAGAAACTACTCTGCTACATCAATAATTGATGATATTTGGAGGATGTTGTGAGGTGAATTGAGTGCAAATGGATTTACATAATTGTCCATAATGCATGATGCTAAAAAAAATGTTTCCAATCTTTAGTGGTTGAAACCTACAAGCAAATTAAACCTAATTGTAGAAATGCCATCAATTAGTGTTATGCTAATTCCGGTGTTATGGTGTTTATCAAGTAGTATATACGAGCATATTGTATAATATAATCTTACACGAGACTACACACTTGTATTCATTGAAAGGCTATGTAATTTTAGCAACATTCTCTCAAAATTGATAACTTTTCGGTAGGTTATGTAAAATTGTATTTTAATGGGTATATTTTAAACAATGGTCTTGAGTCATTTATAATGTGAATGTTGAAGTTATGATGTATAGCGACAACACGTGAGCAGTGTCCCACATTGATAAAAGATGCGTATAATACACGGTGTCTATTGTATAAGTCGAGGGGAGCTATGGTGTCTCCTCTTGAAAGGACTTATATACCCTTAGTCTCACAAAAATAATATAGAAAGATTTTATTAATTCTTTAGCTTATTTACAAATATAGTAATGAGGAAAGTTCTACATTAAGAAAAGAAGTTCGAACAATTATAAAAGCAAAGATTTATTGAGATTCTTTACATCTAAACTCTCGTTGCAATAACAATTTCAAATAACATGCATAAACAAACCATAAAAAGAATTAAGAAACTTAGAAAATATTCATTTTTTTATTTTTTAGGGCTCACAATAAGTTGAGATAATAAATAATTAAAGAGATAAACATACATCATTAGATAATATCAATTTATAATTTATTTATTTTATTGAAGCACTACTCACCATAATATGTCTAAAAACCTCAATTACCGAAAGTGAAATTAAATTGAACTACTATCATAAAATATGCCTATAAAATATATGTATTTTTAAATAAATAAAAAAAATACCTGTATCATTGTTTAAAAGGGGAGTTGTTGAATTATCTACCAAATACTACCTCCGTTCCTTTTTAATCTACATTCTTTCCTTTTCGGTCGTTCCCTTTTAATAATTACGGTGTTAGTTTATCTATATTAGGTAAAATGCCCACTCATTATTCCCCACTTTTGCCCCCCATGTGATCATTCACCAAATAAATTAACCCACTAACTCACACCTACCCCATTTTTCTCTTTCCTCTACTTTTTTATTTACTTTTTGTACTTCATACTCACCACTTTTCATAATTCCTCTCCTCTCTCTCTCTCTTACTTTTCACTTTTGTCTTGGTTACAATGAAACAAAGTGTGTAGATTATTCCTTTCCTACCTCGGCATATCCTTTCCGAAAAACATTATTCTTCACAACAAATAAAAATCCATAACGCTCATCAATATTCACCATAAATATTACACTCTTAAGTTAGCTTTTTAACACTTTTTATATTAATATTAATATTAATATTAATATATTATCGCACGCATCGCGTGCATATAGTGCTAGAACTGTATAATAGAAAACTACAATGATACATCAATAATTGATGATATTTGGAGGATGTAGTAGGTGAATTGAGTGCAAATAGATTTACATAATTGTCCATCATGCATGATACTTAAGGCTTTGTTTTCCCAAACTCATTTCTTGTTCGATTCGGTTCGGTTGCAATCGATTAAGTTCGAGATCGATCAATTCGATTCGGTTCGATTCCTAAATTATTATCATTACTATTAGTTATAATTTAATTTGAGCTCGGTTCGATTGTTTTATGTCGAAGAGAACAGGCCCTGAAAAGAAAAGTTTCCAATCTTTAGTGGTTGAAACCTACAAGCAAATTAAACCCGATCCTATAAATGCCATCAATTGGTGTTATGCTAATCCGGTTTATGGTGTTTATCAGGTAGTATATAAGGAGCATAGTATAATATAATCTTCCACAACATTACACACTTGTATTCACTAGTTGTTGGACGCGCGCTATCGCGCGCCCTCCAAGATAGCAAAAAATGATTTGTCTTGCTAAATGTAAGCATGATCATAAGTAGTTTAATACTAGCGACACATGTGAACATATTGTAATTAGCTTGCATAATACATATGCATATAGGCCATGATAAGTGCAATCAAGTTTGTTGTTACAAAAGATGTTGAGAGGATTGGGCCTATTCTAAGATGTTATTGGGTCCTTGGCATGTATATTACAAGAAATCATTCATGCCTAGAAGCAAAAGGTAGTAGTTATATTAGGCGGGGATTAGCTCCTAGGGGCAAGTTATAAACATGTAGCATTAGTCTATGCGGTGAATAGCAAGCAAAAGGGGGGTCAGTGGCCGATGTAGTGCTTAGTTGCTAGGCCCGGTAGCATCTTCTTCTGGCAAGTACATGACACACTTCATGTGCGGGAGTTTCATGTGCCTTCGTGCCATAATATGTGGACTTAGCAGTAAGCTTGTGTTTTGGATTTGATTCATCATGATGAACATTGTGGTAATCCATGGGTTGCGTGGATGGGCTTCGGGTCAGATTGGTTTCATTAGCCTTCATCTTGGCTCACGACTCTTTTGAGAATCCATTGCAACACATTGTTCAAGGAGAGGTTGTTTTTGGGCCCACCTCAATCAAGAGGCACGCAACCGTTTTTGGATAGTCGAGAAGGCTTCCGGATCATCCCATCAATTTCACAATAGCGATGTTAAGTTATGCATTGGTCGTAAGATTAGCTAGGTGTGATGGAATTGATAATGTATACGGTATTATCTTTGGAGGTTTGTGCTTTTGTTTTCCTTTAAAATCGAGGGGGAATTATTGTAATTTGAGAAGCTTCATATTTGTATTTATGCAGCCGCTAGTGTGTAGACGTGATTAGGAGATAACTATAAACGCAAATTATTGCGATGTAAATGTAAACTGTCGGTTTAATATTAAGGATGAACACGTGTATATTTGAAAGCATCTACATATTTAGTTTTTGTTCCTTTTGCATCTTTGTAGGTATATGGATAAGCTATTTGAGTCATAATTAACCGGCTATGTAAAACGAAGAGGAAGCGTAGACATTATACTTGGAACGAAAATGAACATAACCAACAAAAGAAGTTGCAAATTACATACGCAATGCCTCATCCCGGAAGATGTCTTCAGCCGGTAATTTGAAAAGCTTTTCCAAATCCTTGCTGAACATTGTAATCGGATGCGTGGCGGTTCGGTCGAGACGTCGCAGGTTCGAAAGTAACTCTACATTCAAAGCATG
This sequence comes from Beta corolliflora, assembly GCA_947648045.1. NCBI lineage: Eukaryota > Viridiplantae > Streptophyta > Magnoliopsida > Caryophyllales > Amaranthaceae > Beta > Beta corolliflora. The sequence goes on along the minus strand of CANSZD010000524.1, from coordinate 486,720 downwards.
CATATTTAAAACGGTGAAGGAACATGTAATAGAGTAGTTGTTAGTTTGTGTCCAGAGCATTACTTACCTAGGGATGGAAATGACATTTTACCCCATTCACAATGGGGGCATGTGTGTGTCTCCCCTTCAGTACATCGGTTCTCTTGTTACGATGGGAGAAACCTAGGTATGCGTGCAACTTTTCAATGCTAGGTTCGGGGACCACTACTCTCAACAGTTGTCAGTTCCCTCTTGGAGCGTGTTAGTAGCCTAGTTTAAATGACACACATAACTATGTTAAGAATGGGCAAACTATCATTAACTAAGTATTCCTACTATGTATTGTTTCATGAGTACAACAAGGTGGTAATTTGTAAAGGCTATTATATCATATGATTATCTTTGTCAAATTATAATCATGGCAAGTGAATTTTTAAATGACCCATGTGCTAAGTGTTACATCGACCTTTTTTGCTTTAGTGCATAGATTGTCATGATCTCGTCTTTCTTTTGATGGGTTCCTTACATCTAAGACCCTTGCTTGCCTATCGACCCGGGGTGTCCCTTTGTGGCGCAATGCCCCTGAAAAGCACAGTAAAGTTACTGATACTATATTCATAGATGTTTTTTTCTAGCAAAGTACATTCATATTGATATAGCAAAGTTTCAAATTTTATAGGCCGGTTCTCTGCGTAAACTTGGTTCGACACAATAAACATCATTTAGATATGAAGGATGTAAAAAACAAAGAAAATACGGCAAAACAAGAAGCTTCCATCATTTATATCTTTGTTGTTCTTTGAAGTTTTTTCTTGTAAAATTTTTTTTCCCCTTTCCATATATACTACATGGATCCCGCTTTTGGTTTCTTTTTTCTAAAAGTTTGTTTTCTTTTAACCTTTTTGGTTCTTTAATAATGGTAACTCTGTTTTCATCTCTCTGTTTGTACTTTTCCTATCAACATGACTCTCTCATACGTTACGGATATGGAAACCTTTAGAAAGTTTTTTTTCATATATTTGTGAAATAAAAGGAGAATATATAGTCGGCTTCATTATCCCACTTAATTGACTTTGTGTTAGCATAAAATATGATATTATATGCTAATAGTTTACATCATGAGCTAAAAACACAATTAAAATCAATATTTTCTAGATTGTGTGTTGGTATTTTGGGAGACGGAGGGGGGAAGATTACCATTACGCGAGGGCCCAGCTTGCTTTGTCTCCCTTAGGCTCATGAATAATTGTAGTAGACATGGTTGATGCAAGTGAGAACCCTCATAGCAAATGGCATATTAGATAATAAATGATTGATGAACTTCTATGGAATCCATTATTTGCAAAAGTTAAACCTCACCTTTGTGAGAAGTGACTTTCAAGGCCGTGAATCGAATTATATTGAATTTTTGCGGCCCGAGTTGAGAGGCGATCACAATGCGCGGCGAGATCATTCCAGCCGAAATGATAAGCGGTTGTTGAGTGCTGAAAATGCGGTATGCCCAACCAGTAAGGATTAGCATATTGAGGGTTATGGACGATAACATACGTATAAATATGATGGTTATTTTACGTGTGGTCAGTATGACTATCTCACGGACAAGATTCCCACGTCCTTGGGCGTCAAAATAGTACGTGCTTGTTCTTCAACATAAAGCACCACACCAAGGATATCTAAACAATGACGCACAAGGGTGAGTTTGTGTGTGTTGCGAAAAGCATACATGTACTCTAGATACGTACAAGACAACTATCTGCAAGACTTACCAAACTTGTCGCTAGGATCACCGAACTTTTGGAATAGAAGATATGTTCTGGACTGCTACGGCGGAACGAGATTAGTTTCCAATTGATTGGTTGAATTACAGTCTGTCTTCCAAAGCTCATTTGGTAATCAAGTTCGAGAGGAGGATGATTTGAACCGCTCTTCTACGAGCTTTATTGGAGCGTTGGCTATTTCGTACTCCCCCTTGTACACAAAAGCTTCTTTGTAGCCTTCAACTTGATCTCCAAACAACAACGCCTCTCATTCGATTTCCTTTGTGAACAAAATGCATTTGGTTAGTTTGGCATCTTAAAGGGTTTGCTTTAAAGGGAACATGATATTTTATTGTGTAATACACGATGTATCGGGCATAGAAGATGGCCCATTAAAGGTGTCTATATGTTATCGATTTATATGTATAAGTAGGTTTAAGCGTTTCTTTTCAACGAGGCATGCTACAAATAATAATACTGTGACATTTTCTAAGTGGGAATTAATGTGAATTAAACTCCCGGTGGATGATATCAATGAGCAATGAAAATGAATGGTTGTGTGTTATTGGATAAGAAAGATAACAAAGAAGTAAGAGTGTCAATACCTTTTCATCTTCTAGGAGAAGGTTTTGGTAAAGTATGCCTTTCTTAGGGGAGACCTTAGCCCGACCCTTTTCAATTACCTTTACTTTGACTTTGTAAGCCTTATCGCTACTTTTGTTTAGTTCATCCAAATAAACGCGATCAGCCCTTCATCTTCTAATTCCTAGTAAAATGAACATGTAAAGAGTGAATATAATATGGGGAAAAATCTTAGTATTATTTGCATGGCTATTACCGCAAGAGGATCTTTGTCAAAATGCTAAGTATGAAAGTGTGTTTGTTTTTTTTCGAATGTTGAATAAGCGAGAGGGCGCTTTTGTTCGTAACCAATTCCAACGTAAAGCATTGAACCAGATTGTTACCACGTTTATGGTTAAAAAGAGTGAATATGCAGATTTTCGTGGTTTGTTCGAATGTATGTTTATTGTTCTCAAAATAGCATGCATCCTATAAGGTTGTAATTAACAATGTCCACTACAAAATGTGTAGTTTAGTGCGGTGAGCAAGCGATAAAATTGTTAGCTATATGGTGAGAAGTCCGGGTAATTAACAATTTGATATGGAAACAAAACGCTAATTTAGGTGACTAAGTGAAAGGCACAATACATTTATTAGCTAGCTAATCTCTTTAAAATCTTTGTGATTTAAGCATTGTACCATCTAGAATAATTGGCTCATATAGTACTAATAAGTGAGTTTTGTATTAGCCGGATTATGAAGCCGAACCATCATTTATCACTTAGACATACGCTAGATATATCTATAAGAGTAACATTAGTATCCATATCAATATAGCAACCATTATTTAAAATGATGAAAAATAATGTTCAAAGCTGGAACGTGATTGATTACCTTCAAAACAGATTAAATTTTGTTAGTCCCGTAGTAGTTGTTCAAGGTCCTTGGTTAGTTTGTTTTTTAAAATTTTCATGAAAAAGAGAGAAGCAAGTTTTTACAGTTAACAATAACATACATTTATTAAATATAACATGTATCACTACAATAATTAGTCTCAAAGTAAAGCATAACAAAGAGGCAGCAGAGATTATTTAAATTGTTAGGTTGGGAGTATATTTCTGTGTATTAGATGCATGGCACATTATTTGTTATCGTACTCAAAGCAAGATCATGAAGGCATTGAATAAATTCTATGCTATGATGCCAAGAATGTGTGCAGCAAACAAACATAGATAATTGGAACATGCCTACAAAAAGGAAGGCAAGAAAGAAGAATGCAAGTGAATATACCTTTTGTGCTCGTGTAAGCGTCGGATAGGATGAGTTTGGTGGAGAAAATGGAAGTTGTTGAGCAGGTTTCTAATGTTGTTTAGGGAAGGAGAAGTTCAACTCCCTAGGCGATAAAGGCTCCTCCCAAGGCTGTAGAAATGTTTATAGAGGTTAAGTTGTGGTCTTAAAACGAGGATAGATTTAGTGGACCACAATGCACCAAAGAATAGTACATCAACAGTATTTTTCAGTACTTGTAAACCTGGAAAAAGGATGCCCATACTCTTTACCTGCTACAGCCATACCATAGCTAGTAGGCTAGTAAATCAACCTTTTAGATATTACCATGTGATTGCCCTTCAAAGATTTCTCTGGATTTTTTTCTTTTGAAAGACCATCCGGATTCCTAGGGGTAGTGAAAGTTATTTTTAGTGCCATGCAAAGTACAATGCTGTCAAGGTAAATAAAATAATATGTTTATGCTTAAAATTGCACCCACTTAATGTCCGGACGAGGTGAGCTAAAAGCAAACAAGTTATTGTATAGGCGCGCATATTTCCTGAAATGCAAGGCATCTTCTTCTAAAGAAGTGAAAAGCCTTACAAGTTCGGGAGGATATTCATTAGAAGCCAAATCGATTTCTCCATCACCACAACATAAATGCAACGACTTGTATGCAAATTTTTTAGCACTACATTTCGGGCGATCGAGGTTGAGGCAAATTGAATGGTTCCGTTGGTAATGGCTGCCCAATCACCGCAAGAAGGGACTTCGATGTTTATGCAGAATAATTAGTCGAGAGGAGCGGATCATCTTAGGGTGTGCATCAAAGTTAATTTCGGGATGTAGGCATACTTACTTTCGGGGCTTGTTATGGGATGCCTTGACCGGGTGGTAATTTAGCTTGTCGAGTCCTCACTTCTCCTTTACAACTATGGAATGCACACCTAGGTGTAAATTTTTCACAATGGGTTTTCATAAACGAGAACACGCTCACAAATCCGACATTACCTAGTTGAACCAATTTGAGAGAGAGCGTGATCAACTTTCATGCGTTTGGTAGCACGCGAATAACTTGTAAACTTATCTGCCATTTATTATGCCAGGGTTCATTTAGTGGACATAAAGATCAAGATAGAACCTTAGAGATATGCAAACTAAGATACAAAAGGTCCTATGAACAAGAGAATCGGCGGCATAAAAGCAAATTACCCATGGATGTTGATTAGACTCTATTTGTGGTCAGCGCCAAACCTTAAGTGTAGTGTTGTACCCGCATCACATGTATAATGATCAAAGAAGGCAATTGTATTCTTTAAATCAAGCAATTATCATGATGAAAGATAAGGGCATAAGGCCCTTCCATTTTCCCCTCTCTTTTTCTTCGGTGATATCATGATTGCGAGAATGATACATAAACAAGTCCATCCAAATTGTCTATGGCAAGTTTGTCTTTGTTGTGTTTGAGGGGCTTGTGTACTTCATTTGGTGGGCTAGAAATGAAGCATGTTGGAATCGGGTTGTTTGGAATTTAATTTGATGTTTTGGTGAGCAACTAAATGTATCTTTTAATAAATAATATAATGAATTATGTCTTAAGAAGAGTACATTAAAGGAACGCAAACACAAATAAATCAAATTCTCATGCAGTATGTATGCTTATTCTTCGTATGTTTGTGACCTTGCAAGGCTCTTTGAGAGGGAGGAGATTGCGGGGTGGGAGAAGAGACTAACCATCACCACCAACCACCCCCTTCCCTGTGTGGCGTCCAAGAAAAAACCAAAAGGAGAAGAAAGAAAGTTCGGAGGGAGAAGAGAAATTGAGAGGGAACATATAGGAAGCATGCGAGAATTAAAGAATACGTTTAAGCTAGGTTGAGACTTGGGACCGGGTATTTGACTTAGGTGCTTTGGAGTCATGAGCGTAGGTTCCTATGAGCTAGAGGTGGATGCTTTCCTGCCACGTGATTAGTTGTTGCTCTTAGGAATGCTCTTAGTTTTGAAGCATATGCGAGATGTCCTAAAGGCATGACCATCATTAGTAGGAGTATCAAAGAGCAATCAACTACATACGGGTTGTTTTTTCTTACCGTACTACAAATTTGGGAACATTAAACTATTAATGAAAATTAGGGAGACAAAAAAAGGTGTTATAGGTCATATGATTTTACGGAACGGATATATTGAATTGACAATCGGACATTAGTCTGCAGATACCCATAGAGACAACTTCCACACCGGTCTAGTACTACCTTAAAACAATTTCTTGAGCCTCCATATTGTTCAAGGAGAGAATTCTAAGGAGAATGGGCCAGGAGATAGAAGCACTACCATTTCATTTAGCTGAACAGGGAATGCAACAAATACCTAGAGAAAATTGATTTAACCGATATCTTTTTAAAAAATTACCGAACTCGGATCTCAATGACACTTGTTGTGCAGACTCTAGTATATAGAACATCTTCCTGTGTATACAATGTCATGGAGACAGACATTAGAATAGGATATGATATGTTCACAAGGAAAAGAAGCTAAAGACAAGATGTTAGCCATTAGATATATCCATCACAAAGCACGAAAGGCCATTGCCATACAAAAAGTGTGCAAAACTAAACACACATAGTTGAAAAGTAGATTTAGAAAGACAAAAGGGTACAAGCGAAGCTGCAAAAGTAGTGCCATTTCATTAGTTGTGGAGGAATACATCCTAGGCTACGGTACATAAACCAAAAAGGCGCAACACTGCGCTGGCATATGTAGAAAACACAAAAGGCAACATTTCACAACTGTTAGAGTCAATGACAAACGAGATAACAACCCTTTTTTTTACAAGAACCTACTTAATGACATCATAATGTAAGTACTCTTACACGATGGTAGGGGTTCTATAGCCTGGGTATGACAAAAAGGGAACTACATAAATGCAAAAGGTTAGTTCCTAATAGGACAAGAGCAGCTTATATATACATCCTAGACAAACTTGGAACGCTTGAAAACAGTATCAAGCTCCGGTAGAGTCATGAAGTAAAGTGGGAGTTCGGTTTCGAGGCAGTAACAACGGATGGATTTGCAATTATTGGATGTGGTTTGCGTTTTTTTGGGAGGGAGTGGAGGAGATACAATGGAGGGTATTTGGAATGCAACACCTCGAGGAGTGAGGCAATCCCGCTCTACAAGCAGTAGAGAGGGGTTCAAGAGTTTCTTTGATCCCCAAAACACGCTCCTTCCGGGTCGAGATAACTTTCCCTTGCAAGGGTGCACGAGAAGAGCATCAAACTTAGAAGTTGTAGGACTGTAGTTTGCGTCAACAATTTCCAAGTTGTAAACACTAAGCAGGTAGAGAAGCGCCTTCTTTGCAAGGCTCTGTTTGCTGCAGCAAGTGTAGAGCAACAATCACCGAAGATGCATTCAAACCCAAATTCACTCTTCGGGGGTGTCACTTTGTGAGCCAAGAAGTGTATTGTTCAGGGGTTGTGCTCGATCGTCTCAATAGGAGTGCATCGAATAGCAAGCTGTTCTAAACCTGACTCGCAAAATTGACATGAAATCAACGCACACATACTTAGTAGCACCACATTCATTGTCGAGACAAGGGTTCATGCAAGGCAATCTTTGGTAGACCTTTCTCAACACGATCTAATTCCGCCCGTTTGAGGTTGTACAAGGCAGCACAACGGTCAAACATTTGCCTCTTAATAGACGTTACATCTGCAACATACACTTCGTATTTCTTGATAAGGTCACGGACTGCTTTTTGTGCGGCCTTTTCGCACGACTCTTCCACCTTCCCAGCCTCCCTCGCCAACATAAGTGTAGGCTATTGGACCACAATCTGCCTTAACGAGACACACATACATTGTTCTTAGAAGCATCTACAAACTGATAAATCGGATCGGGAAAGTGCGGAACCGTGGTAATTTGCTCCAATAAAGGGTGGAAAGGTATCACCACTTGTGTAGGCAACCTTTGGGTCCATAACCTGTAACGGTGCAAAGTCTAATTATTGGTTTGACAAGAAGGTGTGGATAGAGGGAAACTAAGGCATGATAAGCCTATGCAAAAAAACAACAGACCCTACGTACAACAATAGGCCATAAACTAATATATAGCTAATAACATGGAGAAGCAAGAAAGTGGTAAAGCATGCCAAAAAAAAGCATTTTTACTATCACAAAACTGTTAGCAAGCAAATTAGGTCAGCAGTTATGAAACCATATTTGTTTTAGAGATCTTCATGACATGCATGCTCGAGGCATGGCGGCGTATAAAAAATGTTGGGAATGAGTAGTATCAACTCTTGTAATAGGTAGCCATGGGTGAGCTGCCTATGTAACATTTTCATAAAGCATATTAAGGCACAAATGTGCATTTTTATATGTACTGAAGGGTAGTGTTTCTTAGGCACATTAGGGCCCTATTCATTCAGGACTGCGTAACCCTCTAACCATGTAAGCATAATTAAGAAGTCCAAAATTAGTGGTCAAAATATGTGTAATGAGTCCCAGTTGAAACGTGTGCCTAATTTTCAATAAAATGAATCGGCTTAAGTGAAGTGTATTACCTATGGTAATTGATATGATTAGTAAGCACCCCTCTTTTTTTAAAAGTTTTTACGTGCCCTTATATTTAAGGATGTGCTAATCTCCACCCATGAATCATGACACTAAAGCCTTGGCAATTTATCATAGCTACAAAACAGCTATGATGGTGCTAGTTAGCATTATGAACCTATAGATAAGCAAAATTCATGATTCTAGCACCACTAAACCAAGACTTCTAATGTAAACGTTTAACAAAAGCTAGACAAGATGTCAAATTGAACAAGAAACCGTAACATTTAGAAGATGGGTTTGACATATTCTAGAGAGTAGAGACACACATACAAGCTAAGACATTCACTATATATATATATTACACCCCACCACCCTCTACCTCTATGAAAATGCAAAAGTAGCATAGAAAATACCAATATAAATAAGAGAATATTACACCCCACCACCCTCTCCCTCTATGAAAATGCAAAAGTAGCATAAAAAATACCAATATAAATAAGAGAAGTAAACATGTATTTTTTTTTTCCCAAAAAAGCAAAAAGACAAGTTATGACATTTCTTTTTTAAGCACATTTCGGATCAGAAGCAGATAGTATAAAGGCCTACAAATGTGTAAGAACATTAGATAAATAGAATAAATAGTCATCCAAAAGGTAAAAAGTATGAAGGATAACTTTTCTAACCTGTCAAAAAACAAAACTTTTCTAAGATATGTAAGATTAGATAAACAACCTACATGTACTTCACAAACAAACCAAAGTAGTTGATATCCACTTTATCCAACAGTCATGCACCAAAAGCATCAGTTGCTCTTTCAAAAATGGCATTAATATCAATTGTGACATTCCCCTTTAAGGAACCTTGAGGTAAGACTTTAATACTTTAAACAGTAGAAGGACAGCAGCAATAGACAACAAATGTACACCAAATAAGGCAAAGTAACATGATTGTCGAAATGGGAAATCTACCAGATCTAAGGAAACTGAAGCTAGATCAACTACATTTGAATGGTATTGTAGGGGCAGGACCATGTTTATGAAGATAATTAATTAAGTCTAATCAAGTATAGACAATTACAATACTTAATAAGAATGAACCTTTTTTTTACAATCAAGTATATACTTGCAAAAATGCCTAATTATTTACAAAAAAAACAATAAATCTATATAATGAAGCCTAATTCTTGACAGCATCATTAAAATATCAAGTACTTTCCAAAAATGCTCACATGCTCATAATCTTTTAATAATCAATTATAGACAAGAGGATATTGTTACATACATAATTTCGTTAACAATAAACTTCATATATGAAATAGCCATCATTTGCTAGAAAAAATCTAAATAATGAAGCCTAACTCTTGACAACAGCATTAAAATATCATGTATTTTGCAAAAAAAAGCTCACATGCTCATACTTTTTTACTAATCAACTATACACAAGAGGACATTGTTAATATAGAAACTATATTATAAATTTGCAAAAATGTCTACTTCTTAATTTTACCATTTTCACGAAGAACAGATTAGTTTAAACCAAGAAAGAAAGAGTAGGGAAACCAAGGGTTAGTATCAGCACCCCACCTTATACAACAAAGAACTAACAGGGAAAAAGGAATAGGAGAGTTCTACATAAGAGAGGTAAAGTATTTTTTTTTAGGAGCAGTTTTTAAGTACTAACTGGGCATTATAATACTCTACAATTGTGGCTGGGAGGCACAATTCCTGGGAAGCACACCAAAAGGGCCACAGTATTCTCAACAGTGAATAGTAACAGTACCATTACAACCGGACTACAAACCAATGGCGCGAAGTTAGGTTCTTTATCTAATGTTGATAGTACAATATTGAGAATTCGGGTAAACAACCAGGCAACCAGTTGAAATTGGTATTAAGCAAAAAACTATAATTCCAAATTAGGCATCCGATTAAGGCACATCAATATAATATTTCGTAGAAATAATTAAGGGCGATGATTAAGTCGGAGGATTGAACCATCCGTAAAAATTGCAAAACAATTGAACAACTTGTAAACTATTACATTTGAACAAACCATTCGTTAAAATTGACATCGAGATGCAAACCAATTGAACAACTTGAAGGAAAATTGAAAGGCATCAAAAAAAGTAAACAAAGATACCTTTGTAGACTCCACAGTCCACCAACGCATCTTCTTTGCTATTGAAAGGATTTAGAAGGTTGTATTCACATCCGCGAAGCAACCGCCTTCCACTGTAGCCTGTATGACGTGGGTTTGACGCATCCATGGGATCCTCCGATCTAACAAAAACCTAGAATTTTTTGGTTTCCCAAAATTAATATGCGTGGATACCTTTTTTTTTTTGCCAAATTAATATGCGTGGATGAATCTAGAATAAGCGAGCAAATTATACAAAATGTAGAGGAAGAAAAAAGGAAGATGGAATAGGAGTTGCAGACTTGCAGGTGGTGAAGGTGAATTGCCGCCAACACGCGCCAAAGAATAGGGAAGACTGAAGACACGAGGCATGAGTAAAGGGTAGGCAGTAATTCCATGAAGTTGGGAGGGCAAAACAGTAATCTTACTGTTACTAAGCTACAGTAGAACCACTCCTCACTTTTTAATGGGTATGGATTAAGGCTATGTAATTCTAGCAACATTCTCTCCAAATTGAAAACTTTTTAGTGGGTTATGTTAAATTTGTATTTCAATGGGTATATTTTAAACAATGGTCTTGAGTCCTTTATAATGTAAATGTTGAAACTATGATGTATAGCGCACAACACATGTGAGTGTCCCACATTCATAACAGATTCGTAAAATACACAATAATGTATAATAGAAACTACAATGATACATCAATAATTGATGATATTTGGAGGATGTAGTAGGTGAAGTGATTGCAAATGGATTTACATAATTGTCCATTATGCATGATACTAAAAAAGAAAGTTTCCAATCTGTAGTGGTTGAAACCTACAAGCAAATTAAACTCAATCCTATAAATGCTATCAATTACTGTTATGCCAATTTTGGTGTTGTGGTGTTTATCAGGTAGTATATACGAGCATATAGTATAATATAATCTTCCGCAGACTACACACTTGTATTCATTCAGGCTATGTAATTTTAGCAACATTCTCTCCAAATTGACAACTTTTTCGTGGGTTATGTAAATTTTGTATTTTAATGGGTATTTTAAACAATGGTCTTGAGTCCTTTATAAAGTAAATGTTGAAGCTATGATATATAGCGCACAACACATGTGAGTGTCCCACATTGATAAAATATGCGTATAATACACGGTGTCTATTATATAAGCCAAGAGGGAGCTATGGTGTCCCCTCTTGAAAAGACTTATATACCCTTAATCTCACAAAAAATAATATAGAAAAGATTTTCTTAATTATTTTCTTATTTACAAATATGGGTAATGAGGAAAGTTCTACATTACCAAAAAAAAAATTCTAACAATTATAAAAGCAAAGATTTACAGAGATTCTTACTATCTAAACTCTCAGTTGCAATAACAATTTCAAATAACATGCATAAACAAACCATAAAAGAATTAAGAAACTTAGAAAATATTTTTTTTTTGGGGATCACAATCAATTGAGATAATAAATGATTAAAGAGATAAACATACATCATTAGAGAATATCAATTTATAATTTATTTTTTTTATTGAAGCACTACTCACCATAGTATGCCTAAAAACCTCAATTACCCAGTGAAATTAAATTGAACTACTATCATAAAATAGGCCTATAAAATATATGTATTTTTAAATAAATAAAAAACATAACCTAGATCATTGTTTAAAAGGAGAGTTGTTGAATTATCTACCAAATACTACCTCCGTTCCTTTTTAATCTACATACTTTCATTTTCGGGTCGTTCCTTTTTAATAGTTACACTATTAATTTATCTAGATTAGGTAAAATGCCCAATTATTATTCCCCACTTTTGTCCCCCATGTGATCATTCACCAAATAATTTAACCCACTTAAAACTCCTCCACCTACCCCATTTTTCTCTCTCCTCTACTTTTTTATTTAATTTTTGTACTTCATACTCACCACTTTTCATAATTCATCTCCTCTCTCTCTCTTACTCTTTCAATTTTGCCTTAGTTCTAATGAACAACAAAGTGTGTAGATTATTTAGGAACGGAGGTAGTACAAGATAACATATCCTACCTCAGCATAGTCCTTTCTGGAAAACATTACTCTTTACAGCAAATAAAAAATCATAACGCTCATCAATATTCACCATAAATATTACACTCTTAAGTTAGCTTTTTAACACTTTTTGATGTAAATATTAATATTAATATACTATCGCACCCATCGCGTGCATATGGTGCTAGTAATGTATAATAGAAACAACAATGATACATTAATAATTGATGATATTTGGAGGATGTAGTGGGTGAATTGAGTGCAAATAGATTTACATAATAGTCCATCATGCATGATACTAAAAAAGAAAGTTTCCAATCTTTAGTGGTTGAAACCTACAAGCAAATTAAACCCAATCCTAGAAATGCCATCAATTAGTGTTATGCTAATTCGGGTTTATGGTGTTTATTAGGTAGTATATAAGAACATAGTATAATATAATCTTCCACATACTACACACTTGTATTCATTCAGGCTATGTAATATTAGCAACATGCTCTCCAAATTGACTACTTTTCAGTGGGTTATGTAAAATTTGTATTTCAATGGCTATTTTAAACAGTGGTCTTGAGTCCTTTATAATGTAAATGTTGAAGTTATGATGTATAGCGCACACCACATGTGAGTGTCGTCCCACATTGATAAAAGACGTGTATAATACACAATAATGTTCAATAGAAACTACAATGATACATCAATTATTGATGATATTTGGAGGATGTAGTAGGTAAATTGAGTGCAAATGGTTTTACATAATTGTCCATCATGCATGATACTAAAAAAAGAAAGTTTCCAATCTTTAGTGGTTGAAACCTACAAGCAAATTAAACCCAATCCTAGATATGCCATCAATTAGTGTTATGTCAATTCTGGTGTTATGATGTTTATCAGGTAGTATATACGAGCATATAGTATAATACTTTCTTTGTTCTAAACTAAATGAAACACTTACCATTTTAGACCGTTCCAAAATAAATGAAATGTTACCTTATTTGGTATTCAATTCTCTCTATCTCTTTCCTCATCACATGGGTCCCTCTTTTTCTTTCTCTCTATCTCTCTCATCTCCTAAATCCATGTGCCAAGACCCTACGTTTCATTTAAAACAGAACGGAGGAAGTATAATCTTCCGCAGACTACACACTTGTATTCATTCAGGCTATGTAATTTTAGCAACATGCTCTCCAAATTGACAACTTTTCAGTGGGTTATGTAATTTTTTTTATTTTAATGGGTATTTTACACAGTGGTCTTGAGTCCTTTATAATGTAAATGTTGAAGCTACAGTGGTCTTGAGTCCTTTACATAATTGTCCATCATGCATGATACTAAAACAGAGAGTTTCCAATCTTTAGTGGTTAGAACCTACAAGCAAATTAAACCCAATCCTAGATATGCCATCAATTAGTGTTATGTCAATTCTGGTGTTATGGTGTTTATCAGGTAGTATATACGAACATATAGTATAATACTTTAAATGAAACACTTATCATTTTAGACAGTTCCAAAATAAATTAAATGTTACCTTATTTGGTATTCATTTCTCTCTATCTCTCTCCTCATCACACGGGTCCCTCTTTTTCTTTCTCTCTATCTCTCGCATCTCCTAAATCTATGTGCCAAGACCCTACGTTTCATTTAAAATAGAACGGAGGAAGTATAATCTTTCGCAGACTACACACTTGTATTCATTGAGGCTATGTAATTTTAGCAACATGCTCTCCAAATTAACAACTTTTCAGTGGGTTATGTAAAATTTGTATTTTAATGGGTATTTTAAATAGTGGTATTGAGTTCTTTATAATGTAAATGTGGAAGATATGGTTGATATGTCACATTTATATATAGTTTTTAGATGCATTTTGATTGCATTTAGAACTCTTTTTAGAGCATTTAGGTGCATAATGGCATGAATTACGTAAGTTGTGCTCTACTACTTCCCGTTTACGTGTTTCGATAATTTTCAGGTTACTTTGATGCAAATTGATTATGATTATCTAATATCAAGCCGATTAATCATTGAAAGATGAAGATAGCTTGCACAAGGATCACAATGCATCCGTTTGGGACAATTTCGAGTTAGAATGAAGCAAATAGTTAGTGAAAGAAGTGCCAAAACTGACACATATTCACTATTCTGATCATAACTTTTGATAGAAAATTGATAATCAGGAAATTCTAGTTGGGTTGAAAATTAGACTTTAATGACTTTCCAATGATAGGTCACACGCCCCAAACAGACTTCTAGTTTGAGAGATACAACCTTCGCAAGTTGACGTAAAATCGCAGTTTTCCCGCCCGGTCGACCAGGCGGTTTCGCCCGACCGGGCGAGAAAAAATCTTCATCAGAGTTCAAGGCATGTTAGCCCGGTCAACCGGGCGAGAAAGGAGCCGAAATCTCGTCCGGGCGAAGTTGTTCCTTTGCTCGTAAGTTCAAGACAACGTCGCCCGACCAGGGCGGTTTTTTCGGGAAAGTTATTTTTTGCCTTTTTTAGCCGGTTTTGTAAAAACTATAAATAGGTTTTTAGTATTTTCGATTAGCATATCTTTTATTCTTCGGTTTTTAGGTTTAAACACTTGGTCTTTTTCTCTCTAACTTTGGTATTAACTCTTTGCTTGGAAGAATAAAGATCGTTGATTTCGTTTTCATTGCTTTTCAATCATTCGGTATTCTTCTTTACTTTGTTTAATTTCATAAATTCTTCTACTTGCATTATGTTTATTGTGTTTATTATTATCATGAGTGGGTAGTCTTTTTCTAGGGCTTAGTGAGGGAAGCCATGTTTATACCTATTTGATTGTGGTTTAAAGTTCTTCGATATTTGGATTGAATTAGAGTAATTCCCGTTGATTTATTATAATTGCTTAATTCATGTAATTGCGCAATATCATGAGTTATGTTTAGCTAATAGGAGTTAGAATCGAAAGATCGTACTAATTAGAGGCTTGTTACAATTGGTAGTTCTGAACTTCTGATTATGTTGAGCGACCGTATTAGCATATGTTGATCTATGAGTGTGATATGTTCATTATTCATCGATTATTTACTCTAATCCCCTTAGTTTTGATAGTCGATTTAGGCTCTTTCGAGCCCTTTTCTTGTGGATTTGATGTGTTTGGAGTTCTTGTCGTGTTTTGCAGGTTTTGATGCGGATTTGGTACTCTGTACCTTTATCGGAGTCGCAACACGGAAGTCCAGCAGTCACACAAGGTCCAAGGCGTATCCGGAAGACCGCATGAGCATTTTGGTTGGATTCCACGAAGAAAAAGACAAGTAAATACCTTCGCCCGGTCGACCGGGCGGAGTGGCCCGACCGGGCGGATTCGCTCGGTCGACCGGGCGAACTTCAACACTTGGGATTTTTCATCCTTTATTTCGCCCGGTCAACCGGGCGATCAGACGAAGAAAAACGCTTACGCGCCCGACCGGGCGGATTTCGCCCGGTTGACCGGGCGGAATTTTTCCTTCGTCGTAAGTCTGCGATCACCGTCGCCCGACCGGGCGGATTTCGCCCGGTCGACCGGGCGGACTCTCAGGACGCGATTTTTCGGTTTTTTTAGCCGGTTTTGTATTTAGTATAAATAGGTTTTTAGTATTTTCGTGGAACGGATCTGATTTTTCTACGTTTTTAGGGCCAAACACTTAGTTTATTCTCTCTACTTTTGTTGAACTTTTACATTATTATATAGATTGTCGATTTCCCTTTTCATTGTTCTTCAATCATTCGGTATTCTTCTTTACTTTCTTTAATTTAATGAATTCTTTTACTTTGATCCTGTTTATTGAGTTCTTTGTTATAATGAGTGAGTAGTCTATTTCTAGGGTTTAGAGAGGGAAGCCATGTTTATACCTTTTTGATTGTGGTTTGATGTTCTTCAATAATTGGATTGAATTAAAATAATTCCTATTGATTTGTTATACTTGTTTAATTCATGTAATTGCACAATATCATGAGTTATGTTTAGCTAATAAGAATTAGAATCGAAAGATCATATTCATTAGAGGCTTGTTACAATAGGTAGATTTGATTATGTTGAGCGGCCGTCTTGCGGCATATGTTAATCTAGGAGTTGTTAATGCCTGACCAAGGATTAGCGAAATACTTCGTTTATTCGAACCTCAATCCAAGTGTTGTTGAACTATATTATATTGATTAAACTGGTATAAGCATGGTGGACCGATCGATTGCCCTAGGTTTTTAATTATTTGATAAATTCTCATTTTTCTGCGTTCTAGTTTACTCTAGCTTAGTTATTAATTCCTCAATTATTTTTCCTCTCTGGAAGTAGTTAGATAATTGAACATAAATCTGTAGAACTCCTCTCCCTGTGGATCGACCCGTATTTGCCAGTTTCTGCCAAACAGACACCGTGCACTTGCGGTATATTTTAAAACCCATCAAGTTTTTGGCGCCGTTGCCGGGGAGACGGCTAGTTTCTATAGCTTTTTGATTAATTATTTGACTATTTCTGCTGTCTCATTGGAACTTCAAGTTCCAATTGAGGCCATCCTACTGCACATTTTTCTTTGTTTCTTTTATGCCCAGGTCTAAAAGAACAGGTTCTCCAGTTCAGACTGATCCTGATCTTGAGAAAACCATCCGGCAGCTCAAGAAGACACAAAAGAAGAAAAAGCAGTCTGCTAATCAGAAAAAAACCACGGAAGAACCAACTGAACCAATTATGCCTCCTAAGTCGCTGAAATCTTATGGGGTACCTTCTCCTGGCAATGTTCCCACAGGTCCTACTATGCCTGATATACAAGCAGTCAACTTCGAAATCAAGCCTGGCCTCATCAACATGATCCAGCAGAATCAATTTGGTGGCCATCCATCCGAATACCGCCAAATCATTTACAACGGTTTCAACAGCTTTGTCGTACCGTTAAGCACCAAGGGGTCACTCCTGATCAGTTGAAGGTTATGGTCTTTGAATTTTCACTAAAGGACAAGGCACAGAAGTGGCTGAATGATGTTAATGAAACTGAGTGGAGTGCTATATCTGAAGCATTCCTGAAAGAGTACTACCCTCCCACCAAAACCGCTGAAAATAAGACACGAAGCTTGCCACCTTCCAACAAGAACCCGATGAAACACTGAAGGAAGCATGGAATAGGTTTAAGGATCTGCAGAGAGAATGCCCACACCACAATCTGGATAAGTGGTTCATCACCCAAGCATTCTACAATGGTCTACAACCTCATATCAAGAGCACGATTGATTCATCTGCAGGGGGGTGTCTTCCTAGATAAGGGGGTAGATGAAGGATACGATTTTACGGCCAACTTAGCAACGAATGATCATAGCTCCTCCCGGGACTACTACCAAGAAGAAGTTGGATGCCGATGCATATGCTTTGTTGTCCTCACAAGTAGCACGATTGAGCATGAAGATGGACTCATTGAAATCTTCGCGATCCACTACTCCTCCCATGAGTATTAATGCGATGTCCTCCATGGCTCCTATTACTTCCTCCTTTTGTGAAGTGTGTGGTATTCAAGGTCACTTTGGTCATGATTGTTCCTACAATCAACCTGATCCTAATCGAGATGGAGCATGCCAATGCTTTTCGGCGAGACCACACAACCCCTATTCCAACACTTACAACCCGGGTTGGAGAGATCACCCCAATTTCTCCTATAAGAGCCACAATGTTCAAAATCCTCAACCTCCACCACAATCTTCCTACCCACCACCACATCAAAACCCACCACAACATGCCGCTAGACCACCATATTATCAAGGGGCTCCTCGGGACCCCCCTCCCGGTTTCAATAGGCCTTCCCCCAAGGCTATCGGCGACGAAGCTCCTCATAATAACGACTCTCAAGAACCTACTATGTCTGATCTAATGAAAATGATGGTTTCTATGCAGAAAAATCATGAGGAGAGCATCAAGGAGCTGAAGAACACCACCAAGCATTTGGAGACTCAACTTGCTCAGGTGGCTGGAAACAATGCACAAAGGCAACCAGGTCATCTCGCCGGGCAACCAATTCCTAAAGAAACCGCTAATCTTGTCACTCTTCGAGCGGTACACAATATGATGCGCGACCTATGCCTACCGATGATTCAATACCTCCAGTTCAGAAGGATGATGTGGATGACAATGAAGGTGAGGATAGCTCCAGAACTGAAGTTGAGCGCGGGAAAGTGGATGACGCAGAGAAACGCAAGGAGAAGGTTACTGATTCTCCTACTCCACCACTACCTTTCCCCCATAGGATGCAAAAATCAAAGGTCGATCAACAACTTGGTAAATTTATGTCTATGGTCAAAAATCTTGAGGTAACAGTTCCTTTCACTGATTTAATTTCTCAAGTACCTGTGTATGCCAAGTTTCTGAAAGATATGATAACCAAAAAGAAAGATTTTGGTGGAATAGATAGGGTTGCTTTAACTGAAGAATGCAGTGCTGTTTTGCAAAATAAAATCCCACCCAAATTAAAAGATCCTGGTAGTTTTTCCATCCCCTGTCATGTGGGTGCTCTGTTTATAGATAAGGCTTTGTGTGATCTAGGTGCTAGTGTATCTGTTATGCCTTTATCTGTCTGTAATAAACTGAACTTGGGTGCTTTAAAGTGCACACAGATTACTTTACAGATGGCTGATCGATCTGTGAAGTATCCTTTGGGTATTTTAGAGGATGTCCCTGTTAGAGTTGGAAAATTTTATATTCCTGTGGACTTTGTAGTACTTGATATGGAAGAAGATAGTCAAATTCCCATTATTTTGGGTAGACCTTTTCTATGTACTGCTTGGTCTGTTATTGATGTAAAATCTGGCTCTCTGACTTTGAGTGTTGGTGATGATACTATTACTTTTCAGTTAACCAATGCTATTAAGTCCCCTATGCTTGAGCACACATGTTGCAAGGATTGACATACTCGATGAGATCTCTGGAGTTAGTTTTTCACAATTTCTGTCGATGAATTATTGGAGACAAGTCTTGATCTCACTGATGATCTTGACATTGATACGGTAGCAGATTGTAAGGTAATGGAGACTATTTGCTCTACTTCCGAACCACAGGTAAAGAAGTTAGAACTTAAACCTTTACCTTCTCATCTCAAATATGCATTTCTTGATGATGCTGAGGAATGTCCTGTGATTGTCAAGTACTAAACTCACGAGACGACCGGCTTTCACAACTTCTTACAAATGCTTCGCATGCACAAGAAGGCTATTGGGTATAGTATTGATGATCTAAAGGGCATTAGTCCCGATTTCTCGCATGCATAGAATTAATTTGGAAGAAAATCACCGCCCTTGCATACAACCTCAAAGACGTTTGAATCCTAATATGCAAGAGGTGGTGAAAAAGGAAATTATGAAACTACTTGACGCGGGCATCATCTACCCCATCTCAGATTCTAAGTGGGTGAGCCCGGTTCAAGTTGTTCCTAAAAGGGGGGGACTACTTGTTGTTAAGAATGATAAGGATGAACTAATTCCTACTCGTCTTTATTACGGGTTGGCGGATGTGTATTGACTATCGCAGATTAAACATTGCCACTCGAAAGATCATTTCCCTCTCCCTTTTATTGATCGGATGTTAGAAAGATTAGCAAAACATAACTTTTCTCGTTATTTGGATGGATATTCGGGTTTCTTTCGATTCCCATTCACCCAGTGATCGGGAGAAGACGACGTTCACTTGCCCCTTATGGCACTTTTGCATATCGCGAGAATGCCATTTGGTTTAGTGCAACGCCCCGCCACATTTCGAGAGATGTATGATGGCCATTTTTTCTGATTTCATTGAAAATATCATGGAGGTATTTATGGATGATTTTAGTGTTTATGGTTCTGACTTTGATGTGTGTTTGCGTAATCTCTCTCAAATTCTGAAACGTTGTTCTGAGGTTAATCTGGTTCTTAATTGGGAAAAGTGCCACTTTATGGTGAATGATGGAGTGGTACTTGGACATCTCATATCTGAGCGTGGCATCCAGGTGGACAGAGCAAAAATTGAGGTGATTGAGAAACTTCCTCCTCCTGTGAATGTCAAGGGAGTAAGGAGTTTTCTGGGTCACGCGGGTTTCTATCGCAGATTTATAAAAGACTTTTCAAAAATCGCGAAACCCCTTACTCAATTGTTGCTCAAGGATGCCACCTTTGATTTTACTGATGCGTGTGTGGAGTCTTTTGACAGGATTAAGGAAGCATTGATCACTGCCCCTATCATACAACCTCCAGACTGGAGTCTTCCTTTCGAGATCATGTGTGATGCTAGCGATTATGCGGTTGGTGCTTTGGCTTGGTCAACGGAAAAACAAAGTCCTCCATGCCATCTACTATGCCAAGAAGACCTTAGATGAGGCCCGGGTCAATTATGCTACTACGAGAGAAAGAGTTGTTAGCCATTGTGTATGCTCTTGACAAGTTTCGGACCTACCTCATAGGTTCGAAAGTGATTGTTCATACTGACCATGCTGCGCTAAAGTATCTCTTGGCCAAGAAGGAGGCCAAACCACGACTTATACGATGGATATTGTTACTACAAGAGTTTGATCTGGAGATCCGTGACAAGAAGGGTGCTGAGAATGTAGTTGCAGATCATCTCTCCCGGTTGAGGTTTGAGTCAAGTGCTGACGGTCCCATAGATGATGCTTTTCCAGATGACCATCTTTTCACTGTGTCTACTCAATCTCCATGGTATCTTGATTTTGCTAATTATTGTGTTAGTGGTTCTCATCCTCCCGATTTGACATACCAACAGCAGCAAGAAGTTCTATCACGATGCCAAGCATTATTTTTGGGATGACCCCCTCTTATACAAGAAGTGTTCGGATGGCTTGTTCGACGATGTATAGGCGATTGGGAGATAGTTGGCATTCTCCAACATTGTCATAGTATGCCTTGCGGTGGACATCCGGGCTCACAAGCCACCGCTTATAGAGTTCTTCGAGTGGTTTTTATTGGCCTACCATTTTTAAAGATGCTCGTATTTTTGTCTCTCTTGTGATGAATGTCAACGAACGGGTAATATTTCAAAGAGGCGGAGATGCCCCGAGATGGGTATTTTGGAGATTGAACCTTTTGATGTATGGGGTATTGATTTCATGGGACCTTTCCCTTCTTCTTGTGGGAACAGGTATATCTTGGTTCTTTGTGGACTATGTGACTAAGTGGGTTGAAGCCTGTGGCTTCCATTACCAATGATTCTAAGGTAGTCATGAAGCTCTTGAAGAAGGTCATTTTCCCTCGATTCGGAGTCCCGAGAGTCTTGATCGGTGATGGGGGATCTCACTTTCACCAACAGCACTTTCAAAGCTTTACCGAAGAGATATGGAGTCACTCACAAAGTTGGTTTAGCCTATCATCCTCGGACTAGTGGTCAAGTTGAAGTCTCCAATCGTCGGATCAAGCGCATTTTGGAGAAGGTAGTCAACGTGGTCAAGGAAGGATTGGTCACAAAAATTAGATGATACTCTGTGGGCTCTGAGAACTGCTTTTAAGACACCTCTAGGAACCACCCCATATCGATTAGTCTATGGCAAAGCTTGTCATTTACCAGTTGAAATGGAGTATCTCTCGGCTTGGGCGCTTAAAGAAATTAATTTGGATTTGGAAGGCACAGGGGAAGCAAGACTTCTTCAACCGAATGAGTTAGATGAACTTCGATTGGGAAGCATATGAAAACCACAAACTCTACAAGGAGCAAACCAAACGCTTTCATGACAAGATGATTGTAAAGCGGGAGTTTCATGTTGGTGACAAAGTCCTATTATACAACTCTAGACTGAGGCTTTTTCCTGGAAAGCTTAAGTCAAAATGGTCTGGACCTTTTGTCGTCACTGACGTGAAAACACATGGAGCTATTGAAGTAGCCAATGCAGCTGGAACGAAGTTCAAAGTGAATGGGCAGCGTCTGAAACTGTACCATGAGGGCGCCTTCATCGGCCAAGTAGAGGTCATGTACCTAGACACTCCTTGATTTTGAGAAGAAGTACTAAGGTCGTGCGGGACCATCTAAACCAGCGCTTTGCGGGAGGCAACCCGTCTTTTCTTTTCTTCTTTGTTAGTTTCGATTTTTGTTTTCTTTTGATTTTTTTTAGTTAGTTTACTTTCTTAGTGTGGTGAGGGAGAGTGTGCTGATATTTGGACGAGTCTAGTGTGTGCAGGAGGAAAATTTACGGACTTGGGAAAATTTTGACGGAAAAAGCAAAAAATTGAAACCCGACCGGGCGCGCAAGCGTGTTTTGGGTTACATTGCCCGGTCAACCGGGCGAAACAAATATGAAAAATCTGGAAACCGCCCGACCAGGGCGGATTTCGCCCGGTCGACCAAGGCGGAATTTCCTTCGCTTGCGATTGCCCGGCTCGAGAAGAACGCGAAATCCGAAAAAAAGATTTCGCCCGGTCGGCCGGGCGGATCGGCCCGACCGGGCGGATACCCCGACAACTTCTTTAGGGACTCGATTTCACCCTCCTTTTCATTCTTTCTTTTTCCTTCTCTCACAACTTCATCTTCTCCAAACCCTTGTTTTCTCTCTCCTCACTACCTCCATCTCCATACCTTCTCCTACCTCTCTTCTCTCACCAATCTCATCCCTTCCTTCAAATTTTCTTCACTTTTCTTCATCTTTCTCAAAAAAAAAAAAAAAAAAAAAAAAAAAAAAAAACAAAAGACAAATTCAGAAAATCTCCATCTTTTCTCTCTCTCACTTCCATTCACCTTCCTATCAAATTCAAGCATGTCAAGGCCAAGCAAGAGGCGGCAAAATTCACGAGGGGAATCAAGCACTCGCATCCCACCGCATTCCAACTTCCCCGAGGTAATCTTCAAATCTTTAGAACAAAAAGAAAAGTTCCAGAAATTGAAACATAGAAATATTGTTCCTACTAGATTTGTTGATTCGCAATCTCTACATACATTGGGAATATTTAATGATACAAAGACTTTATTTGAGAAATTGGGTTTGGGTACTATGTTTGGCATGTTTTTCTGGACCTATAGGCACCTAACCCTCGAATTTCTGAGTTCCCTAGAAGTAGGGAATAAAAATCAGGTGCTTCATTTTCGCCTCAGGAATGAGGATAGGAAATTAACATTGAGCCAACTAGCCGCTATCTTTGGCCTACCCCTAACCTGGGGAACATCGTCACCCCCGTAACTTCGCATAAACACACTTTGGACGGCCTTTACGGGTGAAGATGAGGTCAACACCCAACATATGTCTGCGATCATTTGCACCTTCCCAGTCTTCGCTACTTGCAGCGATTTCTGGGATGCACACTTTTTGGGCGAGCTGAGCCCCACTCCTGTCAAAAACAGGAGATTTTTCTGATGGGGAGCTATTTGTTTCCCGAGCTTGACTATGCTTTGTGCCTGCCATATTTGTTTGTCTCCCAGCTCAAACGGACCGCCACTAGCTTGCCTGCCCAATTTGAGGATGGTAGTGTCAGGGGACAACCTATTGTTGTAGGTGGACTTATAACTGCTATTCTTTGTTCACTTTGGTTTTGTGCTCGATGTTAACAATGCGGTAGTTGGCCTCGAGAGATTGGCATCGATTACATGATCAATGCCAAGTGGATCACCGCCCGGTCGGCCAACAAGTTTAGGTGGTACATTGCCAAGAAGGAGTCCATCCTTCTTCCCGACCGCGCCTGCACCCGCCTTGAGCCCGGGAGTAGGTTCCTACCTACTTCCTTTGCGGGGTCGGGAGCCCATTGCTCGACGACCCTTGAGGACCTACCATAGGCGTCCGGTGGGGAAGCCTCTTCCTCCGCTCCTGAAGACCCTATGATGGCCGCCCTTACTCGCATCGAGCAGGGACAGCAGTCCCTTACCTCACAGATGGGCCGTCTTGAGTTGGGTCAGGCCACCATTCAGACCCACCTGACCTCCTTGGACACACGGTTGACCACCGTGGAGTCCGACATGCACCATGCCCTCTACCCCATCTACCATGACTATTACCACCAGGGGCTTATCGCCCATGACCATACCCATCCGTCTTGGTATACGCCACACGTACCTGACCCCACTGACCATATGGGGGAGGATGCCTTTGGCAATGCTGTTTTTGGTGCTGCAGGTACTTCTGGAGGCGGTTTTACTGCTGATATGTCTGACGATGTGACATGAGTCCTCTCTTCTTCCCTCTTGCTGCAATGAGGTCATTGCCGCGTTCAGCTTGGGGGGAGATTTGCTGTAAGTACACCCTCTCTCTTTATTGCTTTTTAGTGTAGTCAGTTTAGTTAGTCTGTTTGTCCTAGTTTAGTTTCATTGTAAAAAAAAAAAAAAAAAAAAATCATATATTGCTGAAAAAATACCAAAAATACGAATTGACTGGAATGGTATGATCGCTTCTCCGTGCCCCATGATATTCTTTGAAAATGTATTTGGGCTCTTTATCTGGATAGTTGGGTATTTGTGATTGTGATGCTGGAATGTGAACTCTAAAGGCCATGACCCTCAATGAGTTTTGATAATAAAGCGCTTATCTTGACTGCATACTTGATCTCGGTTAGACTGTGAGGATTCATTTTTGCCAATGGATTCATTTCTATATCCATTCTGTTTTTCTTGTGTGTTAGTTCCTCATTAGCTGACTGATCTTGACTTTGACATCGTACGCATTGAGATCTGATGACTTGTGGCAATTGCTGTGATAGAGGCGTTCTTTTGTCTGCTTTTTGAACCTTAAAGTGATTTTCATGATATACTTTTATCCTCCTTAGCCCTGCTGAGCCTAATGACTGTTTCATGTTACTTAACCTCGACATGCCCATACCTCTGTTTTGATACTAATCCCAAGCCTAGCTTGGGGGAGCATATGGTTGAGTTAGCATCTGAGATAGTTTTTATGAGTTACTTTGGATGGAAACGATTGTCTTAAGGTACAAAAATTGAGAAAAAGAAAAGAATGAGCAAAATGAAATACATGTGATTATGGGATTGAAAAAATGCAAAGAGAAAGAAAAAAAGAAAAAATTGAAAAAGAAGAAACGAAAAAAAAAAAAAATCAAAAATTCTTTCTTTTCCAAGTGCTTGCAAAGAAAAAAAAAATTTTCAATCACGCTGTTTCTAGAATGAGTTCATCGCAGATTTGGTGATTTATAGAATTGGGAAATTATTATTGGCTATATCCAGGTGGCTACTTCTAATAACTTGTGCTCCCCTATTCTTGGTTTTCTCCACCACATTTCCCATACATAATCCATACCCATACCTAAGCCCCATTACAACCCCGAAAAAGTCCTCTTGAGCTTGCGCTTATATTGTCTATCGGATTGATGTGGTCAGTTTGTCAAAGTTAAAGAGTACGTTCGCTACTTGAGTCGACATGATTAGGTTGAGTGATATTATCACCTTTCTAAACACATGAGAGTGTGAGTGGGAAGGGTCATTATGGTTGGGATGGTGAGCGATCGGGCACATCTTTTGCCTGCCACAAAATATCGAGAGGAGTGACACCCCAGTGAGTACCTTTTCAAGATTTGTACGTCATATAAGGCAGCTGCATTGGATTGGTTATTTGGGTGATTGGTAACTAGAGTGATCTCGAACGTTGAACTTGAATTGTGCTCCTTGAATGATTTGTGAGCCTTATAAAAAAATTTTGATCTCTGTTTTCATATTTGAAGGGGTGAGGCAATCATATTCTTGTTCATGTCATGGTTTTGCTTAGGGACAAGCAAAAGGGTTAGCTTGGGGGGATTTTGATGTGTTCATTATTCATCGATTATTTACTCTAATCCCCTTAGTTTTGATAGTCGATTTAGGCTCTTTCGAGCCCTTTTCTTGTGGATTTGATGTGTTTGGAGTTCTTGTCGTGTTTTGCAGGTTTTGATGCGGATTTGGTACTCTGTACCTTTATCGGAGTCGCAACACGGAAGTCCAGCAGTCACACAAGGTCCAAGGCGTATCCGGAAGACCGCATGAGCATTTTGGTTGGATTCCACGAAGAAAAAGACAAGTAAATACCTTCGCCGGTCGGCCGAGGCGAGTGGCCCGACGGGCGGATTCGCCCGGTCGACCGGGCGAACTTCAACACTTGGGATTTTTCATCCTTTATTTCGCCCGGTCAACCGGGCGTGACGAAGAAAACGCTTAGATTTCGCCCGTTGACCGGGGAATTTTTCCTTCGTCGTAAGTCCGCGATCACCGTCGCCCGACCGGGCGGATTCGCCCGGTCGGCCGGGCGGACTCTCAGGACGCGATTTTTCGGTTTTTTTAGCCGGTTTTGTATTTAGTATAAATAGGTTTTTAGTATTTTCGTGGAACGGATCTGATTTTTCTACGTTTTTAGGGCCAAACACTTAGTTTATTCTCTCTACTTTTGTTGAACTTTTACATTGGAAGATTATATAGATTGTCGATTTCCCTTTTCATTGTTCTTCAATCATTCGGTATTCTTCTTTACTTTCTTTAATTTAATGAATTCTTTTACTTTGATCCTGTTTATTGAGTTCTTTGTTATAATGAGTGAGTAGTCTATTTCTAGGGTTTAGAGAGGGAAGCCATGTTTATACCTTTTTGATTGTGGTTTGATGTTCTTCAATAATTGGATTGAATTAAAATAATTCCTATTGATTTGTTATACTTGTTTAATTCATGTAATTGCGCAATATCATGAGTTATGTTTAGCTAATAAGAATTAGAATCGAAAGATCATATTCATTAGAGGCTTGTTACAATAGGTAGATTTGATTATGTTGAGCGACCGTACTGGCATATGTTAATCTAGGAGTTGTTAATGCCTGACCACGGATTAGCGAAATACTTCGTTTATTCGAACCTCAATCCAAGTGTTGTTGAACTATATTATATTGATTAAACTAGTATAAGCATGGTGGACCGATCGATTGCCCTAGGTTTTTAATTATTTGATAAATTCTCATTTTTCTGCGTTCTAGTTTACTCTAGCTTAGTTATTAATTCCTCAATTATTTTTCCTCTCTGGAAGTAGTTAGATAATTGAACATAAATCTGTAGAACTCCTCTCCCTGTGGATCGACCCGTATTTGCCAGTTTCTGCCAAACAGACACCGTGCACTTGCGGTATATTTTAAAACCCATCAGAGTGTTAAGACCCGACCGTAGGATTAACAGAATACTCTAATTACTCGAACCTCAATCCAAGTATTGTTAAATTATATTGTAGTGATTAAATTGGTATAAGCATGGTGGACCGATCGATTGCCCTAGGTTTTTAATTATTTGATAAACTTTCATCCTTTTGTGTTCTAATTTATTCTAGTTTAGTTATTAATCTTTCAATCAAATTTCTCTCTTGAAGTAGTTAAATAGTTGAGCATAAATCTATAGAACTCTTATCCCTGTTGATCAACCCGTATTTGCCAGTTTCTGCTAACAACAGACACCGTGCACTTGCGGTATATATTTTAAAACCCATCAATGATGTATAACATACAACATGTGAGTGTCCCACATTGATATAAGATGCGTATAATACACAATAATGTATAATAGAAACTACAATGATACATCAATAATTGATGATATTTGGAGGATGTAGTAGGTGAATTGAGTGCAAATGGATTTACATGATTGTCCATCATGCATGATACTTAAAAAGAAAGTTTCCAATCATTAGTGATTGAAACCTACAAGCAAATTAAACCCAATCCTAGAAATGCCATCAATTAGTGTTATGCTAATTCTGGTGTTATGGTGTTTATCAGGTAGTATATATGAGCATAGTATAATATAATCTTCTGCAGACTACACACTTGTATTCATTCAGGCTATGTAATTTTAGCAACATGCTCTCCAAATTGACAACTTTTCAGTGGGTAATGTAAAATTTGTATTTTAATGGGTATATTAAACAGTGGTCTTGAGTCCTTTATAATGTAAATGTTGAAGCTATGATGTATAGCGCACAACATATGTGAGTGTCCTACATTGATAAAAGAAGAGAGATGAGTCCACTTTATAATGCAAATGAGCTACTCCCCTTATTGCCATATGGTTTTAAGGTGGAACCTCCTAAATCTTGTTAAACGGATTCTCTCTCCTTATGATGGGTGCGGCCCATACCCATATTTAAAATGGTATCAGAGCCAGGCCCAAGGGACCTCACATGTGAGGGGGAGTGTTGAATCTATGATATATAGCGCACAATACATGTGAGTGTCCCACATTGATAAAAGAAGAGAGATGAGTTCATTATATAATGCAATGGGGCTACTCCCCGTTTTTTTTGCCCATTTGCTTGTCAAATACTTGCTCCGTTTCTTTTTAGTTTACTCACTTCACTTTGAGGGAGAACCAAGAACGATGTCTAACTGAAAACATGGAGAGAGAAACTAAAAAGTGAGTTAAAATATTAAAAAGTGGATGACATGGGTGGAAAAGGAGGAGAAAGTAGATGAGATATGTTACCAAGAATAGAAAAGGCAACAATATGTAGATTAAAAAGAAACGAACCAAAAAGAAAAGTGTGTACATTAAAAAGAAACAGAGGGATAGAGCTGGCCATTATTCATGGGTGAGTGAATTATCCACCCACCCGCCCCAAATAAATGGGTGAAAACTCGCAATGAGGTAGGTGACTGGCATGTATTATGTATTGACAATTGAAATCTAGTTGCTTTGCGGTTAATCGATGGCTAAATCTTCATTTATTAATTTATTTTAAATGTTAAGTCTACAAACAGCATTTTCTAGTATCATCCAATTCACACCCGCTCCACCCGCCTCACCCGTGGTTGG
Source organism: Beta corolliflora (assembly GCA_947648045.1). Lineage (NCBI taxonomy): Eukaryota > Viridiplantae > Streptophyta > Magnoliopsida > Caryophyllales > Amaranthaceae > Beta > Beta corolliflora. Next base: position 457,749 of record CANSZD010000524.1, on the reverse strand, counting down.
ATGGGGTGGATGTGGGTGGAACTTTTGGTGGTTGATGGATGGTGTTGATGGGGATTTGGGCCGCGGGCGATGGGGATTTGGGCCGCGGGTGATGGGGCTGGTTGAGGTCCACTAGCCCCATCTCCGATCCATTGCCAGCCTTATAGGGAGTAAGCAACAAGAGCATAAAAAGGTTCAATTCTAGTATGTATATATATAACATGGAGATTGTAGAATAGTTGGTTAATTTATTTGTATCTCAAATGAGAGGTTATTATGGGTTTGAGTCTTAAACCACGCATTTTTAGGAATTGGGGTTAGTCAAGTGGTGAGGTTTTCGCATCTTCCAATTCCTACCCCAAGCACTTGCTTGGGATTGGGATTTAGGGGGTTGGGGGTGTATGGTTGTAATTGGTTCTCCCTGAAGTGGGTAAACTAAAAAGAATCGGAGGGAATAACGTGTAAGAAGAAGATTATGCTAGACTTGCACCTCACAAAGGTGAACCTAACTTAACTTCTATATAGCGGTATGGCACTAGCAATAATGTATTTTATGGCAATTGAAGGTCTTGTTGCCGTGACTGTAGTAACTCATGCTCCAAGTGTGTCTGGTAATATTTACCATTGAGACTAGACTCTCCATACATAGGGTCCAAATATATTGCAAAAAAGTTTTTGTTAAATAAGAGTTTTTGCACTTCTGTTTCAGTTTCACAATGTTATTTTTTTTTACAATAAGTACACACAAGAAAAAGTACAAGCTCACCCATGAATTCTGATGAGTGACAACAAGTCATCTCATGGGTCGACACATTAAGTCTAGAATATATTCTACAAGACGCCACACTAATAATACGCTTCTTAAAGGGGGAGGGAGTCACATCTAAGGGAATCAATCCTTAATGCTCTCATCCTTGCTTCCCTAGCTGCTTTCCTTTTCACAGTGTTTCTCTCTATTTCTTTTCCCCTTTAGATATTTACATTTTACACGTATGAAGCATTCAAAGGGTTTTAGTTTTTTTTTTTATAAAAAGCATTTGAGAGGTAGTAAAAAGAGACCATATTTAGCCATTCTTCATAGACTACAGGTCGGGATTTGGAGAAAAAAAAAAAAAAAAAACTTCACATACGATGTACCGAGCACACTGGACATCCATAGCCAATTTTTTTTTATCATTTGCTTATCTGGAGGGCTGCGGATAAGCAAATAAGCCAAATGAGAAATCTCAAAATGAGCAAAAATCTAAAAGATAAGTCTTAACTCTAAAGTAAATGTACATACATCAAGCACCCAAAAAACCCTAGCCTCCCTCTCTCTCTTTCTCCCAAACCCTAGCCTCCCCCTACCCCTTCTTCATTCACTAGAGGGGGCCGCCATGGATGATTTTATCCATGGTAAGCCCTTTTCCCCTTTTATTTTCAATTTTTAGTTTATTTTCTTGTTTTGTTTAATAAATTAGTCTCTCTTTATGAGATTTTCTCAAACCCCTTGTTATTGGGTTTTTTAGTTTTCTTTTGGAAATCTCATTCTCCCCTATGGGAGTTGTGAGTATGGTTCTTTTGTTTGTAGGTATAAGAAATTATTCTCATTGGTTGAAGTTCGAGACTCAACATGAAGGTATTGGAATCTCGGATGCGGTCAACCTGACTCGATCAAGAATGTTCTTTCCAAACTATATCGTAATGATAGACTTCCTCATCAATAATGCTTGATTCAACGAATACAAGGGAGGCCAGATTTGTATTGCTCGATCCGGTTCATTGTAGTTTCTTCGATGACGAATTTGATTTAGTCTTGTTTAATTGTATCTTTTTTTTTCTTTAATACCTATTGTAGATGCCGTTTGGCCTTCAATTAATGAATTTTCTCTTTCAAAAAAAAAAAAAAAGTAAATGTACATACGGTACACCTGGTTTGTGTTACTGAAACAATTATCCTTGATAAGAGAATATTGAGCACACAGGGAAATTCACTCAACAAATAAGAATACGATGCCACTGATAAGAGTGATGTAAATGAACCAAAAGGGCAAGCAGAAGCAACCAAAACTGATGCAAGTTTAAAACTACGGAAAGGAGAGTAAGGAATATACAGATACACAACCAGTTACAATTCTGCCCTTGCAGCCTACCTATCTAAAATCAAAATGATGAGGCCACTATAGCGGGTAACTCAAAAGACTTGTACCAATCAAAATTAAGGTACATCATATTCCATGCCGATGTTCGGGTAGCTAGTTGCACCAAACGGCAAAAACACAGTTGGTCTTCAGGAAGAGCCAATGTGAACTTTGAAGAACACAACTCATTCAGCCAATTCCAATGCAATACAAAAGATTTATGCATCGTCTTTTCTGAAGTTGATGCATTTCCATTCAGAGCTGTAGATTATAAATCCAGCTAAAGCATATGTACACGATTTGGTTAGCAAAAAACCCTCTTAACCTCAAAGATGAAATATTAGGCAGAATTCTGAAACATCACGTCTTGACCTTTTTCAAGGCAGACGCCTTTGTCTTCGACATCTTCCCCTTAGATTTCAATAATTCATCATCTGACTCATCACTTTCATCTCCGAGCTTCTTCCTCAGTTTCTTGTCAGCCTTTCCACAGAAAACAATTGTTTTCTTTTCATCCTTCAGTTGCACTTCCTCAGATTTATCCTTAGGCCCCCAGATAAATAGAGACCTGGAAGATAACAAGATCATCCACAAGCTTAAAATCATAAAGGTGAACAAAATTGACAATAGCATGCCACACCCCAAAATTAAGTTTTCTGTATTACTACCTTAATTAGGAGTTTAATTGTCGACTGCCACATCGTCCTAACTCCTTATAATTAAGGATACAACAAAACTCTACAAAAAAATTCTTAATCATTGTGTTATTTCTACTCCCCATCCCTTATTTTTAAATAAGGGCATATTAGAGTATCTAATTATAAACCATTACTACTTTAGCAAAGGTGACAAGTTATTCCAAATATCCTAAATTAGTGACTATCGATTCCGAACATGTGGATTGTGGAGTATTTGGTTTTCTTTTATAGGCATGGCAATTTGGCTAAACTTTAGTTTGCTAAAGTTTCTCCCATGAGTCGAGTAGGGGGGATTAGTTTGACTTCACCCTATGCGAGTCCCATAACCCACGGGAGACTATAATCTATAATACTTGTACGTTTAATATCAAGAATGCAGAGACAACAACCTAATACAAACCTTGAACTACCAGAAGCGAGGACATCATATCTTGGATGCAGTTTATTCACAGGACTGATGGTTGTGATATTTGGGTCCATCACCTCAGCAACTAGTTGCCCTGTGCTCACATCTATAAAATCAATGGGATGCAGAGCAACACCGTTGTAGTTTTCACTGATGTAACGACCAATGACAACAAGAGACTCTGATGAATCCTGCCAAAGGAAAAAAAGAAAAAGATGAGTAAAATATAACAGAGCCAGAAATGGCAAAAGAAGAATATATATATAAAAAGTAAAGTATATACACATTATAATTAAAAGTCATCAACCTTGGGATCCCATTCAGCTCGAAAAGCAGTCAAATGACGGTTAAAATCGTGGCTATGCACAATTTCACGGCTTGGTGAGTCCATATTGACAAAAATAGAGTCCCAAACACGTATACGATTGTCTTGAGCCGTAGTTAGAATTTTGCTCCCTGTATGTGGAGAGAAATAGGCAGAATTTACCACTCGGCGATGAGCAAGATTGCCAAGAGAAGATCCAGCTTCTAATCGACGTATATCCCATAAACGAGCCTGGAAATATGCAGAACATAGTAAAAAGCACATTAAAAAATTCACATCGATCAAAGCCTCAAAGGTATATTCTTACAGTAAGCATTTAAAAGCACCACGACGCCTCAGTTCGCTAAATAGTAGAATGACTAAAAACTATGACAAAACTGACGCAGATGTCCATATTGTAGATAATGAAAGAAAACAGCAATCAGAAGGGTTAAGCAAAAACTTACGAAGTGATCGTTTCCACAACTCAAGAGAAGATCTGGTTGCACAGGATTACAGTGCAATCCAACAACCTTGCTACCCTTTTTGTGAATCAAGACAGCCTCCCCTATTTTACCCTTGGTACGTGTATCCAACCTATAAGCAAGGCGTAGAAATTATTTCAAAGACACGTAAGATTCTAATAACAAGCTAACTCACATATTAAATAAAGATACTAGATTTATTGAACTACTTACTGCACAAATAAGTTTTGAGATTCACATAAATTTCTTGCCGACTCCAATCACAAAAAAAAAAAGTTGTCAACCCCCCCTTTTTTTTGTATACTTCCTTTTCAAAAACTAGTACATGTCACAAGTGTTACCGTTTCTGCACCCCGACCGCAAGTTACATAGAGAAGTGACGGGCATACTTACATGTACAGAAGGCCAAAGTTATCAGCTACTAGAACAAGTCCCTTCTCTGAGTTAATATCTAAACCATAAAGCATCCGCCAACTACTTGGACCCTGTATAAAGTCATATATCCCATAAATCAGGAGTAAAGCACAGAATTGGAAGATAAACTGCTCAAGAGTGTTGTCACTTGTCATTGAAGTCGAACATCATCATATAATTGGCGGTTATTATCACATCTCTATTATATATGGGAACTCTTGAGCACTTTGGTGTCCACCTGAGTTCCCAAAAAGTACCCTTTATATTTTTATTCTTCCAAGATAACTAATGAGGGCAAAAAAGTCATAGAACTTTTAAAAAAACTCTAATGTAACTGCCAGATTTTTTTCCCCTAAAAAAACTACCACATTGTGAAAGTAACTTCCAGATTTTTGAAAACAAAAGAAATATGTACAATATCACCGCAATGTTCGCGCACGCATCGCGTGCAAAAAATACTAGTAGGAAAAAGCTCAAGGGACCATCAAGCGAAAATTTGACATACATGCCAACCATTGGGATTGAGGTCCATCATTGATTCCGAGATTCCAGTTTCTAAGTCGGTGCAGCTAATGGTCCCATCAGAGGAAGCACCAAAGATAGTTCCATCATTAACTGAACTAAATCTGCAGGATAGTAAATAACTATCAATCATAAGATTCTAGAAAATAATAGCTTACAAGTCAGATAGTAGAGCATTATGACAGAGAAAGTGTCCACACGAAAACTAACCTCATACTGTTGAGTAAGCAAGAGTGAATATTCGTATAAACTCTCTTTTCGTATACTTTATCATAGTCCCAAACTCCAAGTTGACCTTTCTGAAACGGAAAAAAGGAAAGAAGATATAATACTACAGAAAACAGTGACACTTGCCTGATGAGCTTTAATAATGTACCAGTTAGAGATGTGAATAGAATTGAGATTGACCTTGTCCCCAGATAGAAGGATATTATTATTTGTCGGATGAAATTCCAAGCATGTAACACGTCTACTATGGTATTTGATAACTGCACGAGTCACTTGATTCGGGATCAAAAATCCAGGCTTGATCTAAATTGAAACCCAACAGGAGAAAGAGAAGGGGAAAATGTTTACTGTCAGCCAAAACCAAGATGCCAAAATCAACCAATATCACAACATACAATGAAAGCAACTTCCAATCCAACAAAAGTGCAAAACCCAACAAGTAAAACTATCATTATGAAGCCACTAAACGAAGGCCATATATACTACAAGCAACTTACAGCAGGTACATGTGGCCTAAGCTGGCGTTCAAAAATATAGTCCACTGAGTGACGAGTACTTTTCCGAGGTGCTGGCACAACACCATGCTCGGTAGCTACACGGTGAGGACAGTTCATTGTTGTATGGCCTTCATCCAAAAAAACCAACAGAAAGAGAAAATGTTGGAGCCATCAGCAATGAGCAAACTTCTAAACCCCCCTCCCCAAAATCTCAAAGAACTTAAAGCAAAGGAAAAGGGGAGTCAATTCATAATCATTAACATAGGTATGGACACTTGAAGACTTCATATTACCTTTAAGTATCCATGTCGGGTACTCAACACTACACCATAGGTATGGACACTTCAACCCCCTTCATTTTGGGCCAACGATATTGACAAATTTCATATAATAGCAATGTCGGAAACTTGAATACATACACATGTCCAAGTCCAATATGAGTACAAGAGTCCGAGTAACATAAATTTGGACACATATTCATGTGCAACGCTAGTTACTAGTAACCCACCCAGCAGGAAACACCCTAAAAAATGCGATTTATCTAGTTCAAATGCAAATTAGGAATTCTCTGGCTACAAAAGTCCCAACCAACTATTCTACAATTGTGTGTACTGCTGATTATAAAATTCAATGGATGCTTCAATTAATTCAAACTCAAATTCCCTTATTTACTAGCACAGTAGCATCTTCTGTAATATGCAGTGTATCACACAAAACAAGTGAATCATTCATTAGTTATATTGGCCACCTAATTAATCACATTTGTGTTAGTTAAAACTTGAAACCAATCAAATTTACATTTGAAATATGTCTTGAATTAACCAAGCACAGGGGTCTCACTTTGGGTGGGGGCGTGGCCCCCGAAGTTTTCCGATGTATATAGTTTAGTATACCGCGTCTCTTTTGGGTTCGTTTTAGGGCCCATTTTGTTTAGGTTTATTAGAAGGGTACTACATAAACCTTCTAATTAACTCCTGCCCCCATCATTATGTAATCTGTACTCCCTCCTAACCCTAATAAAATCAGTTTTCCTGTTGTGTGGACGCAGCCTAACACATTGTTAGTAAACCACAATTAAATCTGTGTGTTAATTCTTCTTTAATTCTTTATTTCGTTAATTGCATCTGTCACAACTCACAATATTGACAAATTAACAAAAAATGTTCAAGGGAATTGAAATAAACAATTACCAGGCAATTTGCAAAGGAAACAAGGCTTCATAGGACAATCAATATAAGTAGCCCCTTGAAAACCTGCTTGATGTCCTGACTTCTTACATACCTAATTAACCCAAAATTAAATTGTAATTATAATTTTCCAGCAAAATCATAAACCCTAATATGATAAACCAAAATAAAATATAATTTATTTAAAAAAAAACTTACTTTGCAGACTTTTTTGAGAGAAATGGTGATGGGTATTTTCTCTCTTTTCTTGGTTTCTTCAATAGACTGTTGAATTTGTTCTTCTTCTTCCTCAAGTTCGTCGCTTTCACTATTATCGACGCCATTTTCAAGTTCTTCATCAGAGGAACTTTCTTCAGAATCTTCATCTCTCTCAATTACAAACTTGGGTGATGCTGCTCTCCTTGTTCTCGGGGGCATTTTTGTCAATTCACTTAATTCACTTGTAAAATGCTCAAAACACTAAAAATGGAGTCTTTTTTAATGTTAAGGAAGGAAGTAGAGGAGTTAGAGAGAAAGAGAAAGAGGAAGAGCAACCGCCTTCAGTTGGGAAAAGAAAAAGTGGTTTGGAATTTACTGTTTTACCCTTGTAGGTTGATTGAAGTTGGCGGGAGATGACGTGGCTTTCTTAGAACCGTCAACCGTCACTTCGTACCAATGTCTCACTTTCCAGCTACGTCGTCGTATTGATGAGAGTTAAGTGTATAGTTGGCTACTGAACTTTCACAAAAATTGCAAATAAGGTATTTAGTTGTAAATGTTGCAAATAAGGTACATTAAGGCTTTGATACTGAATTGAATGAAAACAATGAGAGGAAACTAATTGAACTATACTGAATTGAAATGAACTGAATTTTCCTGAACTGAACTGAACTGAATTTTCATAAATTCAGTCCAAAAGAACATAGCCTA